>BQNB010074883.1:0-27533 GCA_026074375.1 Tanacetum coccineum | reverse complement strand
CATATTAAGCACATTTTCTCTCTCTAGAAAACCTCTCACATATGTTTCTCTCTCTAGAAACTAGCCAAGTCTAAGAATCGACCCCATGTCATGATATATGATATACCACATGTTGTTATCATCAAACTGGGTTGCTGCGACACTTTTTACTTGATACATATTGTGTGCAGTATTTGCAATATCAAACTCAGAAGAAAGGCCACTACCATTAATAATTGATGACACTTTCGCTTCATCATTAAAACTTTGAGGTTCAGGTCTGTCAAAAAATTTCAAATGGTCTACTTTACTTGTAAACTCTACATTAAAAGACTCACAAATTTTCATTTTGAAAGGAAAAACTGTTTCATAAAATTTTACATCCCATAAGTAGAAAACATTTTTGGTATTTAAACTCAAAAGTTTATAAGCCTTTTTAAAATTAGAAAAACCAATCAATACATACTTTTTAGCTCTAAAAGACATTTTATCATTATTGTTCAGATTAGTAGAAAAACACAAACAGCCAAAACACCTCAAATGGGAAAGATAAGGTTTCTTTTTATTCACCATTTCAAAAGGAGATTTACCATTTAACACAGATGAGGGCAGCCTATTTACATTATAAACAACAGTCGGAATACAATCAGACCAAAGCCTGAGAGGAATTTCCTCCTGAAACATAAGACTCCTTGCCACATTAAGCAAGTGTCTGTGTTTCCTCTAAGCTATACCATTTTGCTGAGTTGTATGGGCACATAAAGTCTGATATATAATTCCTAAGTCAAAAAACAAAGTATGCATTCTTTTATTAACAAATTCAGTACCATAATCAGATCTTATAGTTTTAATTTTAGCATTAAACTGATTACTTATTAAGTTTATAAAAGAAACAAACACATCAAAAACATCATCCTTAGCTTTAACTAAGTAAACTCATACTACCCTAGAATACTCATCAACCACAGTTAAAAATATTTGAACCCTTCTCTGCTATGAACCCTGTAAGGACCCCACAGGTCAAGATGAATAAGCTCACTAAGACCTTTAGACTTGTGGTCAGATAAAGGAAAGGGATCCCTAGTCTATTTGGCACTATGACAGACTTCACAAACATGTACAAAATAATTCTTAGTGATATTCAGATCTGTAGAATATATGTTATCTAATCACACAAACAATATTAAGCAAGAATCTTAGAGAGAGAAAGAGTGGTTGGACACTTCTAGAGAGAGAAACAAAAGAGAGAATAATGATATTATGAAATGGCCAACACCCTCTCCTTAGAAGGAGATAGATTATGTAGTTGTTACAATGGGCGTCCATGAGCTTGTATACTATGGACTTGGCCTGGTTAGATTACATTTAACCATACGTTTAACTACGAGCTACGAAATACATTTTAGGAGTGACTGAGACCTTTTCGTATTTCTAACAATCTCTCCCTAAGGGAGGTCACTCCATTTTACAAAAACTTAAGCTTAACATTCTATGAATGACTTCAATCTTGCTCATAGTCTTGAACTTTTTCTTTATCTTGTGATATATGTAGTGATCTTTAGACTTTAGGCTTGAGCTTGTTCCTTTAGCTTGACTTGCATGTGATCTTGAGCTTCTTGAGATCATCAGCCAAACATAATTTCTTCATCATCTTGAGATCTTTCGCCTTCTTGTGAACTTGTGACCTTCGAACCAACATGTTCATACCTTTCTTCATCTTGAAAGCTTGTATAACCATCTTTCTTGAAATTCTTTAACTGTATAACTTTGTGACTTCAAGGAAGACGTCGAGTATCAGAGTAGCAAAAGTCTTTTGAAACATGTTCTTGAGCTTTCATAATGTATTTACATATGTTGGTCGAGTATGAGCATGTGGCTATGATCTAACTCGTCTTCGACTAGCTGCTGCCACCATCGAGAATACCTGCAGGTTTAGGTTAGTGACAATTAACAGATATGGACAAAAGTGTCTTTGTCACTTTGTCGAATATGGTTGCAATAACCACAGTTCCTCGTTAATCAGTATAAATACTACCTGTGATCAGGTAGAATTCAAAATAATCTCCTTGACAGGGTTTCGCAGCTGCACTAGCCGTTCTTATTACTGGAGCGTCTCAAAGCAGACAACACGGTAAGAGTGAATCGGTAAGTTACTATATTCCCGATTGAGTCGTCAATTCGTGTTCAGCCTTCCCATGCTTAGATACCCTTGTGAGGCTGCCTATGGACATGAGATCGACCTCTTAGAACAATAAAGTTCTTTGAGATCTAATAAAATCGGTTTGAAAATCAATCGATGTATCAATAATAAAGTGTTTTGTGACACATCGAGAGTTTTTGCTAATTCAAAAATCTGTTAACCGTCAATTCATAAGCTGGACCGAATCGATATCTAGTATCACAAGTTTGATCCATGTAGGATCTCACAAATCACCTGCCATAGTGCTTGTTTGATGTTGGCACTGGTAGGATTTCCATCGTCACTGGGAATACCGTGAAGTATCACTCTGATGTTTTAGCAAGATCACAAGGATAATGCGTAGGACTCTTAAGATATTACTTGTTTTTATAGTGTATGAATAACAAATATATTGGATTAGTATCCCAATGAGATGTATTGATGATCTCTTATTGTCTCTAGACTCGATAGTGCATTTTGGTTTTAGTAATCAGAGGCTGGAGCAGACTGCTACCTTTTCAATACCAACTAACTCGGAGTAAGAAAATCAATAGAAATGTGTTTAATATCCGTGAGAAACAAAACAAGAGTCTTTTGAGAGACCTTGAGTGGCTAGGGAGGATTGTACATTGCATCACTGGGTCCATGATGACTATCTTCAATACCAGATCACATCTTAGTGTTTCTGATAGCATATGTGTTGACCTGGTTTATTCCTAAGTGTAAGGAGGGCTTCTTTCTTTTCACCCTTTATCTTTACATTTCTTTTTCATTCTTCAACCCCTTCAATGCTTACCAAGACTTCATAACTAGCACATTGTTGGGTTTGTTCTAGTTGTAGCTTTGTCTTAGTCAGCATTATCCCCTTTTCTCACTTTACTCCTTTTATCCAATCATACATAAGGACTTCTATTCTATCTAATGGAATGTCCCTGGGTAGATCCCTCTGGTTCTAGCTGGATCATGGAACAAATACCTAACCTTAATCACCTTATAACTTCATAAAATTAAGTACATGGTCGGTATTTTGGTATTTCCATTGTAGCCATTAAAACCTTTTGAAAAATCAATCAAGGTAATAGTGATATTAATCAAAACTTTTTGTACCTTGATGATTTACTTTTTCAGAAATGCTCCTCCTCAACACGTGCATAAAAAATGTTTTACTTTTTCAGATGACACTTGAGACTATACAGTTCACTTTTTATAAGTTTCATATATTTTAATCACATTTTCTTCCCATATCAAAAATGTCAAATCCCTTGATATTTTGGATATATCAATTGATTCAAATATGTTTGAAAAACAGTTCAAGGAGAGAAATGTTCTTACTGTGGACAAGCCTGATTGTAAACAATTAATTGCTCCCCCTCATTTAATGAGGGAATATATACTAAAGTGTCGAGTACATTAATTTGAATGATTTTGAATTTCGTGAAAAATTCTTGAAAATTTTACTCAAACACTTTATATATATAATAGCCTAGATAATAATATTATACTCTATATATTTACATATTCACAAGATAAAGTATGAGACAAGACCTTATAGGAGCAAACAATAATTGACACAGTCAATCTGTTCGTGTAAGCAGCCTGTAGTCCGCCTCATGTTTCCTTCCACCAACATAGCATTCAAGACTCCTGATGATCCGTCTTCTATGTAATGTCTTCTCAATCACCTTCACCATTAACATTGATCGTCTTTTGTCTTTGTTTGACCAAGGTCTTGTTGGCATGTTTTCGTTATAACCAACCCTGGAATTGGTCAGCCTATACCTCACCTTATCTTGAACTTTCGTGAGCATTGCGTCTCCAAACTTACACACTTCGTCTTCTCAGATTAGATACCTCTTTCCATTCCTGCTTTCATAAGTGACACCCCTGGGTTTGTAAAAAATGGTATATAGTTATGCTCTATCAACACCGAGAGCTGAAACTTAAGGCTTGGTTAGGTAACTTTTCACCCCTAATTAGACATCTTCAACTCTATGCGTAATTACAGTTCTTCGAATGAAAAACTAAAGTGCAACAGCCAAGTCAATCTAAATTTTGCCATCGAGGTGGTAGAGTTTGTTTTGGTAATACAGGAGGAACATATCTTCAGTATCATTTAGATGAAGACTTGGAAAGTCAGCTTCCTTGAACATATACTCCTTCTGATTTGCCATTTTTACAACTATCTCCTTTAAGTAACCATAACCATAGTACTTTTCTACAGTGATTATGACAATGCTAACTATCTTCATTCGAGAGTAGACAGTGTGATCAGATTGTTTTGCTTGTCTTGCTTTGTAAAACAATCTCCATTTGGGGCCCTAGTGACTTGTTCCGAAAGCAGAATCTTTGTCATAAGCTACTTTGTATTGACTCCATAGATTTTGAATCATCTCCTTACACTACAAAAAATATGCCATCTAGTGGCACACAAAAAGTGTCACTAAAAACGAAATATGTGTCACTAAATACCGGATGGGGAATCGGTGGCAGAAAAAAAAGTGTCACTAATGTCACTGCCACTAAAAGGTTTTAGTGGCACTTATACTTGTGTTGTTGCAGACCTTATGGGTTTTAGTGGCACTTCTACCTTGTGTTGCTATTGACGATTTTAACTTTAGTGACACACAATTAGCTATTGATGATTCTAACTTTAGTGACACACTTTATCTCTCACATGAAGCTTTAAGGATTTTGTGACACTAACTTTATGTCATTATACTCTTACTATTTTCACAAAGTAAGTCGGCTTTAGTGACAAAACGATTGCCACTAAGATTTGTTACAATATTGGTTTATGTCACTGTGATACAAGATTAAACATAAAAGAAACAAGAAATTTCATAAATAAACAAAAATGTAATTGCCATTGAACAAGGTTTTTTTATTATTAAAACTAAAATATCCAACATATACATAGCAAACAATATTCCTGAATATCTAACAAAAAAACCAAACTAAGTCTAAATCTCCAGCTGAATATCATAAAAGACACCTGCCAACTTTATTTTAACTTCATCAAAGGTAGCAAGTATTGTGATAACTCTTCATCTCTTGACACCCCAAGAATCTGCAAGTTGGCAAAAACAAAATCGTAGAAATTTACATTTAAGATGAAGGCAGCAAAATATCTATTTTATCGTAGAAGATTTCGGTTGTTCTTTGATATAACCAAAATATGTGAAAAATTTCCTAATTGGATCAAGAAAAGTGCTAAAAACATGACGAGGAAATGTACCTGTGAAAAGCATACAAGAATGATTTGTTGAAGTACCTGAGTAAAAAAACAAAAATTGATTAGTGAACTAATGTTACTTAGCCGTATTTAGACAAAAAAGATGGTATCTTACCAATGTTTTGATCTGAAACAGAAGATCCTTGATTTGAATTCCCTTGGTTTCCATTAGTAGAGTTGTTTTGACCCGGAGAAAAGTTATCAGAAATCTATAAAGATTTGAAAATTAAAATACTACACAAAGTACAATAAGAACAAAAATCGTGAATGAAAATATATACCTCGAACAAAAATCGTGAATGAAAATATATACCTCTATATTCATACTCCTAAGGACGCGAGACAAGTTAGAATTTATTTTCGGGTCCTTCAAAAGGTTAACAAGGGTGTATACACATCTTCTGTTTAAGCCAATCGTTGTTCAACGGTTTATGAGCTTGTAGATGATTAGGCACCATTATTCCTAAGAGAAAGCATCTTTCCTACGCATCAGACATATCCTTTTTTCTCTGCCCTTTAACATTGAATAAGCCATCATTTGTCCAATCATCTTCTTAAATACCTTGGGTATTAGTAGAATCATTTGCAATAACTTGTAGGGATGCCTACATAGCAATAACATGTTCCACTGTCAGATAATGTGAATACTAACATGTGCTATTTCAAATATTAAAGAATCACATTACCACAACTTGAGCAGCTTTTTCATTAACAATACTACCATCCTTACGGGTGCAGCTAATTTTGTATAGCTCCCCTCATGTTGGTTGCACCTCATTATTTTTAGTAGCTTGTAACAAGAATCATTTCGTTGGCATGAACTATGTTCTATGAAACTAGTGTAGGTACGTGCTATGATATATAACTATGTTAATAATTTATTGGTAACCTACCTCTTCTTTGGCAAGCCTAGCAAATGATTTTGTCCTAGTGACGTAAGGCTCCTCCATTTTTTAGCAGCTAATTCTATTTTGTTCACAAACGACCTATGCAACGAATAATAATAAATTAGCTATATTAATAATATAAAGTATTAAACATTGGTACCTGATATTCTGGTCTCATCTAGCGATTTAAAAAAGTTGAAACAATAATGGGTTCATCCTACTGTCACTCTCTTGCCATGATTTCTTCTACACTAAGAGTTGTATGATACTTTTGTGATTTTACCAAGTATCTACAAGTGTTCAACTTTTTCCCCATGCTAGAAAGAATCCATTTCTTGATAGCACTTGTTTCAGCCGGATGGAAAACAAATTTTTCCTACAATGGAAGTTATAAAAATTAGAAAAGATGGAAAACCTGTCTAAGTTATCAAGACATCCATATTTACTTTGTAATATAAATACCTTCACATTTGAATACATGTCTTCCTACTTTTCCTTGTCAACCTTTCTCCGGTCTTTACAATGTAGTCCGACATTTCCAACTATCCTTACAAGCTATCCTTACAACTGGTCCTAGAAATTGTGTTAGTTCATTCCCTTAGACTCCCACAAGTTTTCCATACATGTTAAATTTGACGACAATCTTATTTTTGTGCATATTCCACAACTCGTTCTTTTGAGTAGGACCTCGAACCTTCTTTGGAGGACCTTTAATATAAAATAGATAAATGAAGTTACACATGCATGTTATAAGAAAAAGACCTCAAAATAAATAGACTATGCAATAAAAAGTACGCATAGTCGATAATACGTCTTAATAATCTAGATGCCAAACTTCACAATTTAAGAAAAAAACATGAATAGCAGGTCATAAAAACTTCTCGTAGTTTTAGCTATTGTTATTTTACTGTTGTATTCAAGTGTTTAATATATAGTTTTGAACGAAATCCGATGTTCGGAAATAGTGTGAATCGAAACCGAACCGAAATGCCTACTTTGGTTTCGGTCTATTAGTCGAGTTTCTGGTGGTTATGCTACTAAGAAGTTTATTTGTGCTATGAGATGTTTAAAATGAAGGCCCAAGTTTATTTTCGACTGCATTTTTTAGTAGGGCTTAAGTTTATGCTAAACAAATTATCAACCTCTTGTTTTAAGTTTAGTAATAAACAAACTTTGTGTAGGGCTTAAGTGTTGTACATGCAAATGAAGTAGGCTAAGAAAACATTGTGTTTTCATTAAGCAAACATTGTATTATATAATAGTAGCAAAAGTTTTAAACCACATAACAGTAGCAAAAGTTTGATTTAGATACATTGCTCTACAAACAAAAAGCAAATAGTTTTAAACTACATAACAGTAGCAAAACTTTTAGTCTACACTCTACACTTTACAAGAACATAATTTTAAACTACATAGAAAGAAGACAACGGTTATAAAGATGAGGAGGACTACAATTATAAAGCTAGTTGACTATTCTTAAATTGGTATTTAAAACATAGTAAATTAGCAAGATTTAAGTGTTAAAAAAAGACACATACCCCCTGATTCATTTTGAACATCAAAGTGTCCATTAGTTGCCGTGTCCATTTGTGAAGAATTTGCATCATTTGTTTCATTAGTTGAGTGCCCATTCGACTGAATTTGTGCTTCATTATGTTGCTGCTCGTTTTCAGCTTGAATAGAGATCATACACAGTCTCTTGTGCCTAGCCATGTTGGAGTATAAAAGAAATTAAAAAATCAAACTATAAGAGTTACATTATATCATAATATGCATATACTCGTTACTGCAAGACATGAGATTAATAAACCAAAACATATAGAACTGAAACATATAAATGAAATGTGACAGAACCAATAACTAAACTCTAATGCCAAACACCCCATGAGATCAGTTCACATATTGCCACCCACTCGAGACAATACTAAGATTTCATTAAAAAGATACATAAACATTGGGCTTATACTAATTTCAAAACCTATAACAAAACCCAACTACCGACAACAAAAGAAATCAAATGATCTCAATCATAAGAAACTCAACAATGCCAATCTTTATAAAACATGGATTAATTCAAAACTCAATTTTGTGTGTTATATAATTTTAATGCAAAACTACACAATGAACACTAGTAATAATCAAATAATAAAATTATTAATAATCACATTGAATCACAATCGGATTGTATCAAACAAAAGGTAGGTAAAAAATTTATATCCTATTACCTGACAAATGGATGAAGACAATGATCGAAATTAAGAAATTCTCTCTTATTGGGAATTTGGGATAACTGTGACTTGTAGATGAGATGTGGGGGACGGAGAGTAGGAAGAATTAATTTAGGGGAACGTACCTTATCAACTGGAGGGAATTAACAAAAAAAAGGCCGGGCGTTTCAATTTTTTTAGTGAAAAGGCGCTTAATTTTTAGTCGGCAATTAGTGACACATACGAAAAAGAAATAAAAAAAGTAGTAACTTTTAATGGCATAATATATGGATGTATCACAAATTAGGCAGACTTTTAATAACATAACTATTTTTGTGCCACAAATATTGGGTACAATGGTGGCACAAACTGTAAAGTGCCACTAAAGTTACAAAAATAATTAGTGGCATATAAAATATGTCACCAAAAACACAATATAGTGACATATGTAAATTTGTCATTAAAAACGTGTGTCACTAAATGGCTTTTTTTGTAGTGTTAATTTCGTATAACTCATACCTTGTTTCTTTTGTCTTTGTTAGTGAAGTAGTGTACTTCCTTTCTTCTAAGTTCTCAGATCTTAAGTATTCAAGATCTTGGTTGAAGAAGAATTCAGCTGGAATGTATAATCGACCAAGAGCATTGAGTAAAGGTAGAGGTTTACTGAAATCTTGATTAATTCTGTCTCCTTTGGAATTTGTCCAATCTAGCTTATAAAAAAAAGCCAAATAACGCTGCTCCAAGTGGTATTCAAGTTCGATACAACTTCTGCAGGTTCCCTTAAAAAGTTCAAAGACTAGACCTTCGAGATCTGATTTGGTAAGTGTATCTTTCTTGAGATGATACTTCATGAAATTCGAGAAGTCAAACATAGATCCCAATACATCATGAAAGTCTGTAGGTGCTTTTGCAGTTTTCTCAAGTTTTGGAAACCAGTTTTGTTCGGGTCCTATATCAGCATTTTGGTATTTGCTCAAATTGAGGTCAGGAGTTTCAAGAGTAGCAGGACTGGGAGATTGCTTAAACCACTTGGTCTTGTTTATAACAGGAGCAGTGAGAATAGAATCATGAACTATATCTTTAACACATTCTCTAGTATTTGTTTCCACATCATGTATTACATCATCTGCATCTACAGGTTTATTAGATTTAGATGGTTTGGAAGATGATTTACCTTGCTTTGAAGATCCATCTTGGTCTTTATCATTCTTAGAGGAATCAGGTTTCTTTTGTCTCTTCTTTAAATCTTTATCAGCATTAGGAGAAGGGTCTTTGTCATGATCATCCTTTCTTATCTTCGTCCGACGAGACTTACCAAATATCCTATCCATGTCATCCTCATCAATACTTAGAGAAACTGCAAGTGCATCATACAGAGCTTTGTGTGCTGGGTGACTGTTGAATGCCTTGACTTCCTCCATCATTCTGTACAGCCAGCTCTTCTGATCATAAATGGCAGTTGTTGATTTGTTCCATGATGGCTTAGGCACGTTTTGCTTGGCAACCTTTTCTAGCTTGATTTTCTTAAAATTAGGGACGCCTTTTGGTAGTTCAATCTGTTTGAGACGTGCTTCAACAGATTTGTCAATAGCTGCTTGAATGTCAAACTTTTACATTTTAACAACTTTTCTTTCAAGTCTATACACTCTGTTTTTAAGAGTTGGGATCTTGATTCTTTTTGGTTGTGTTGGTGGAGGTTAGGAAAATGGATCTATTGTTGTATTAGGAATCAATGTCACAGTTGAATCAATAAGTGGATGTCTTAGTGCAGCTGGAGTAACTTGTTTAACTGGTACATCCACCATTGATTGGACTTTAGATTCAACCGAATCTTTTAGAATTTCAGAAAGATTCACATCAGCATGCTTATTAAGAAACCGATTTGTGCATTTTGAAGAAGAAAGGGTATGAGAGGAGCTGATAATAGTTGCTTCATGCTTTTCTGGTTGAGCTTCAAACATTTGAACAACATCTTATGCCTCTCTTGCTGGTTCAATATTAGCACCATGTTCTTCTTCTCTAGTCTAATGCCCAACTGGTTGTTCTTCAGCTACTTGTGCATTAGTATCCTTCCCAACATCTGCTATCTTGACACCTTCAGAGTTATCAGAGACTGTATCAACTTTCTCAACATCTTCATCAGCTTTTTCAGTGACTTCATCATCATCACTAGATATGTCTTCAACTGCTAATTCAGAATCAGAACTTGAACTGCTTGACTAATCACTCGGATCATCAAGAACCTCTGATGACATACCAACTCTCTCATTTATATGATTAAGAGTTAGCACATCAGGAACCTCTGGTGTGACACCAGATCCTTCACCTGGGCCTTTGGATCGTTGTTGAATGAAGAAATCATCTTTGCTTGCTTTTTGTGCTTTCTTCATATCTAACTTATATTGAGCAACTTCAGAAAGTGATACAAGTCCTTTTAGCTTCTTAGAGTGGTCAATACCTTCTTCTACTAATTCAGTTTCCTGATAAGCTTCTCTACCAATGCTAACTCCAGTAAATCTACGTCTAACTAAAGGTACTACTTCTTCTTCATCAGTCCTTTCAGAGTCAACTTCATCATCTATTACTTCTTCAGATTGACCAATTTCTTCTGTTACTGTCTAAGATCTTATCCTTTTAGGAATACTTACCTTCTTCACAGCAAACTCTACTCCATCCTTAGTTATCAATCCTTTGCCTAGGCCTGCAGCTTTGGTCGGTACAGATCTCGTAGACTTAGCCAAATACTCAGAATAGTCAGCTAAAGCCTTTATGACATTATTAAGCATCACATCTGGAATAGGCATTCCATAGACTGGATCTTTTGAGCCTTTGTTTGCAAACTTTAAGTTAGCAAGTGGATGATCAAGCTTGATAATGTGTTGGAAAGATAGAGGTCTTTTGGGGATCTTTTCATTTTTAGATATCACATATTAGTAATCATACAAAAGTGAAAGAATAAAGGAGAGGAGCTAGAGAGTATTTTTCATCATTTTCAAAGTCTTCATTCCAAAAGGGAAAATAGAAATGGGAGGTAGAAGTGTGTTTAAAAAATGTAAAGACTTGTATAAATACCCCTCCTAGATGGGTATTTATACTTATTGTTGTTTCTATTCTATTTTCCTAACTTTAGTCAAACCTTGATCAACTTTACTTAACTTTGACCAAGATAGATTTTATTACATTATATTACTAATAAAACTATAAAACTAAACAAAACTATACAAAGACCAATTCATCTAATAATAAACACTTTTCTTAAGCCTAACAATCTCCCCCCTAAGGGTTGATTATTACATACGCTTCATCGTCGGCAGAATTGATCTTCCATTCACAAAATATTCCCATCTCCTCATCTACTCTTGGTGTCTTAGTCGCTTGGTTATTTCTCTTTCGAACGCTCTCATTGTCACCATCTAATTCACCTAGCAGAGGTGGTTTCTTTCATAGTTCAGATTGAAAGATCTTTAGCTTTACTTATTTCAAAACCTTTTCTAGCGTAGCATCACAAAACTTCACAATCTCTACCAATTACATAACCCGTTTCTTATCTTCGCTATTCAAGTAAATCAAACCCGTAGTTGGCTTGTCAACTATTGAATACGGTTTATGTGTTTCAATACCAGGAAATGTCAATGTTGGTGCAGTTAAATTGACCTTGATTTGATAACTCTCTATTCCCGACTGGAAATCATGAACTCTCTCCCAGATCACACAACTTTTGATAAACGTTATTAATGAATTTATTAACTTGGTTTCACGATAGTTGGCCTCTTGTTCCAGCAAAGATAATACAAGTCTTCAATATTATTTTTGTTCAGATACTTGAAATCAGCTTCAGAAAAACTATCCGGCTTATCATTTTCTCTCATCACAATTATTTATTCCATGAAGTCCAAACCATGTGGCTGATCAGTAGTAATTTTGATAACTTCTGTAATCCCGTGATTAGAGAAATAATCTTTTGGATTGTCTCTGACTCTTCTTTGATTTTTCTTGTACACTCTTTTATGCCAAGAATCTTTCCAATGTTGAATTGACAACCGTGCGTCTTCATTAAAATTTTTGAATTCTTTACGAACCCAACGATTCATCTTTTCTTCCAGATCAGCTTTCGGAAATCGTCCTGCATTTATCTTGTGGAGTGAAAGAATATACTTCTTCTCCTCAGTATTTCCATTCTTTAGAAAGAATAGATCTTTGTTGTACAAATACCTTGGAGGTTCATTTGGATTCCTTTGTGGTCCATAGAAAACGAGAGGTCTTGGCATTGGTAATCTTATATCCTCTTGTCTGCTTTCTCAAACTATCTGATTCTCCATAAAGTTTGTTGCTTGTTCCATATGGTAGGCATATTCTTCAGCATTTCTAAACTAATTACTCAACATATCATTCAGTGTAGCCTCTACTCTTGCATGATCAAAGATAGTTGGAACACGCTTATCAATATTTTGAAATTTTATGATTAGCTCAGGTGTTTCATGTTATAACAAGATTCACCCTTAGAACACAAGATCTGGAGGTATGGTAAAATGAAAGAGAAATTGAGCCATGTTTATTAGAGAGAAAGGATAAGAAATGGGAAGTTGTGTGTGTTGTTGAGAGAAAAGAGAAAAACACACACACACACATACTTTTACAAGTGTGAACTTCTACCCCTATATGGAAGTATGGAGGGGGTATTTATAGTCCCGACATAGACTAGCTAAACTAACCCAACCCGACTATAAATGATAAATGTAATTCCGGATTAGTCACCATATTTTAGGGCTAACAATCTTCCCCCAATATGTGGACATACGGAATTACTTACAATGTTCCTATTAGGTACAAATACAACATAAATAAAGTCTTCCAAAGCACTTCCAAAGCTGAAGATGTCTTCCGAGTTCTCCTTGTCTTGAAACTTGTACTCCAGCTTGGATCTTCAGTGTCTTTACTTATACAGGAACCATTGCAGTATGCACTATTTGGATTAACTTCTCCCCCAATTCATGCAGCATGTCTTGAAAAGCTTTCTTCATAGACTCTTTTTTGGCAAAGTTTCTGAATCACCTTCCCCCCAAACCAACATCCATATCTTAAGCAGATTCTGAAACATTGATGTAGCTTGAACAATCTTCTACTTGTCATCAAAGTGCACAACGGAAATTTGTAGAAGTCAAACCACACCAACGGCCGTTGCTTCTTGTCATTAGGGCTTGGTGAATATTCATTCGGGGGTGCATGCGAGAAATCAACATCAATTCTTCTCACGTATGCAGTATACTTCATAAACCATGCTAAGTAAAGTAGTATACACTAATTCCCCTTGGAAGTTGACATGGTAACATCAAAGTCAACTAAGTCCCGAATGTACACATTTTCCCCTATGATGGTTGCGAACTCTCGGAAGCATCATTGTCGTGTACGCCCATATACTCGAGAAGTTCTTATCTTAAGCACAAATTTTGAAATCCAAACAAAGCATTGCCCTCTTATCTTTAGAAACTGTAGAGGAGATGAAGCAAGAATCAAGAAAACTTTGTATAATCAAGGTCTTGTTTATGAATGTCGTTGAAGAACTTTGAAAATTGTACTTAGACTGTGAAGTACCATTGTCTTGGAATCTCGTGAGAATTACTGATTAGATCTCAACCTTTAAAATCTCTGGCTAACTTACCAACCTCATATTCTGTCGGCTATTGTTGTGATCACTTGGTGAAGTAAACCCGATATACCAAACTTGAAAATGAAGTAAAATCCCCCAAGTTTATTACTTAATCTTGCATTACTGTTGATTGAAGAACGGTGCAGAAGTAAATCTCTAAGTACCTTACCCAACTTCAAAAGTAAAAGAAGTACAACACCTCTTGAAATTATCCGCATCAACATCTACGTGTGACACTGAGTACTACAACGTAACTCCTTTAAGTGATAGTTATCCAGGTCTTCATCCAACCACCCCTTGACTTCTGGAAACTAGATAATCCAAGTCTTAATCATAACTGTATACGTTCAATCAAGTCATCAATCGATAGAAAATAGAAGAAAGTCTCGATGATGAAATAAGTAGACGCCTTTGTGAAATTCAATTTCAATTGCAAATAAGGATACCAAATCAACTCCGTGATCACTTGTCATCGTAATCCAAATCTCTAGCCTTTTTGTCATTTAAGTGAATCTTTTCAGGATCGTTTTGGGATTAAGTGTTGTTGTTTGTGTGTGGTGGGTTGTTATGGTTGATGTTTGTATCGAAAGTGAATCACCAAAATTGGATAAATTGAAAAAATTGCATTTTTCGCTTGATAAATTTCACATTTCGCTTGGCAGTGACATATTTCGCTTGGAAATTTCATATTTCGCTTGAGCTGTGACATATTTCGCTTGGATATTGCATATTTCGCTTGACTGCATGCATATTTCGCTTGAATGTTGCATATTTCGCTTGAATGTTGCATATTTCGCTTGATGCATGCATATTTCGCTTGACTGCATGCATATTCCTCTTGGATTACATATTCCTCTTGGATTACATATTCCGCTTGGATTACATATTCCACTTGGATTACATATTCCTCTTGGATTACATATTCCTCTTGGATTACATATTTCGCTTGGATTACATATTCCGCTTGGATTACATATTCCGCTTCATTCATACAGAAAGTCAACTTCGAGCAAAACACGTCATTTTCTAACAAAATCACCAAAAACACACCCTTTTTGACCTTGTACCTTGATTTTTCTTGCACAACTAGTTACCTTATGCCTAGATCTTGCTTAAAGACATAAACATAAACACATCTAAGCACAAAAATCTGGGTTTGACTTTTTGAACCAAGAACAAAAAGTAACTAGAAAATCACGATCTAAACACGAAAAATCAGTGGCTTACCAACACGAATTCCCCCTATGCTCTGGTGCCAATTGTTAACATTAGATTCACCCTTATAACAACGAATCCGGAGGTATGGTAAAATGGAATAAATGTGTAGCCATATTATTAGAGATGAAGGTGTAAGAAATGGGAAGATGTGTGTGTGGTAGAGAGAAAACACACACACTTACACTTTACAAAAGTGAGCTTCTACCCCTCCATGGAAGTATGGAGGGGGTATTTATAGTCCTAGTGACACCTAACTATTGTAACTTGTCATTATTAGTCCTTACGTGTCACACTATAAATGAACTAATGTAAGTCCGGATATGTCACCATATTTTAAGGCTAACACCAACGGTTTAACGCTTATTACAAACAGACAAATCGAAAAAGCGGGGAAAATGAAGCTGACTTGATCGAGACTGTGAACACGGTGTACTTGGAGAGAGTTGGTAAAAAATTTCAATACCCTCACATGTGGAAAATTTTGAAAGAGTACCTCAAATGGGATGCGGCGGAGCCGATTGATGGAGATAATCTCTAAGAGGTGTTTGGTCAGGATAAAAGAGAGCGTCCCGCCGGCAAACAACGTGCTGGGAAAAAACTAAAATCGGTTTAAACGTCGGGGAGCACCGGGGGAAGCCAATCGGAGTCTGTATCGTCACTTGTTTCTCAAGATTATAGACGTAAATGTGATGATGCTAAAAGAGCGTATGAGGCGCAGAGGGAAAAAGATTTAGCTATCAAGAAGTGTGAAGAGATGAAGTTTCTCATGATCGATACTTCAAACTTGCCGCCTCATAAATGAATCTTCATTGAAAGACAACAATCTGAAATAATGAGGAAATATCAAGATGCTGGTGCAGACGATGTTGGTGTAGACGATTAGTTTCGTAATTTTATGTTTTTATGTTTCGTATCGTTTAATTTCCTTATGTTTCGTATTTTATTTTATGTTTTTTTATGTATTGTATTTTTAATTTGTGTGAAATAAATTATGTTTGTGTGAAAAAAATTGAAAGAAAAAAAATAGTTAGTGGTGGAACCCAAGTGAAAAGGTGAAAGTGTGTTATGAGTGAAAGGGGTATTTTTGAGTGGAGTAAAAAGCTGATATAACAGCCTGTGGGGCCCGTTTTGTTTTGTGGCTTAAGCCACCATACCCTTTACTCTTATATAAGAACATCCACAAAACTTTTTCTTTTCAATAAAAAAGTTATCTTTAAAATCGTCTCCAATGGAAAAAAAAGACTTTTAGAAGCATTTTTTTTCAATATATATCAATTAAATAAGTTTTGGTGTGAGAGAGCATTTTTTTTAAGTCATTGTCTTGAGACTAATAATACTAATGATACATTCACAAAGAGAGTTTAAAATTAACATAACGAGGCATGCAGACCCGTGCGATGTACACGGCTTGTGTCAAAAAATTTTCTCACGTGGTTGCTTGCATAATGATTTTGTTAGAATGTTGATGCGTTAGTCTGGTTGTGTATACTTTGAGAATTGGCCGTGTAATATTTAGATGCGTTGTTGAACATGCAAACCCGTGCGATGCACACGGGTTGTATCTAAGTGTTTATTCTAAGGTGTTTATTGCATCAATGTATTTAGGCTACTTCTAAAATAAGACTTAAGAAAGAAATAGTAATAATTAAGTTGATTTTTTAAACTTTTTATCGTGAATGATATGTCTGGTCCAATGTAAATACTATTTACATATCTACAATTCTACATCTTTATAATTTTGATACGCACCACTCGTAGTTTGCTCAAAGTTAACGAATTGACAAACAATAAAATTCAATCTTCAATTATTAAAAAATATACATTTTTGTACTACATTGTAATATATATGAATCATCCATATTTGGTGGAGTTATTTATTAGTATTCATATTGTGACTCATAGGGAGGATATGAAGAGATCTTTATAAATAGCAAAAACTTTTGATTTTCTTAATAACTTGAAGCTATAAAGTTTGTGAAGGTGATATGTGGTATGCTATAAAGACTAAAAGTGGAACAGAATGAATTCACATGTAAAATTGCTCTTGATATTAATTCATTAATACTCCATGATATTTGTGTCAGTATGCATTGGGTTTTGTACTTATGGCTCTTGGTTAACAAATTCATTTAAAGCTACAGCCCCAATATATTTAGGGCTCATATTCTTTTTAGTATACCATTGAGCATGCCATTCTATTAACATGGATTTGTACAATATTACAATGCTTGTGTTTATCTTCACAATATATACATCATTAGTAACACACACAATAAATTACTTATCTTTAACAACAAAGAAAAAAGTGTTCTTAAAAATACGCCTAAAGCCTATAAAGAATTTTGCTAAAGCCTAAATGCTAATTTCGGTAAATTTCGGGTTCCCTTTCCTATGGGGGGATTCCTTAATTTTCGAACAAAAGAGAATACCGACACTGTTCGAAGGGACAGAAATTCCGGGTTCCCTTTCATGGGGTTTTTCCTAATTTCGACAAGAGAGAAGAGATGATCTATCTATAACAAATCGATGAAACAATAGTTCTAAAGCCTAAATCTTAAGCCTAAACCCTAAAGCCTATAGTTCTACTAAACTACTGTACCGAATATTTCAGGTTCCCTTTCATGGGCGATTCCCTAATTTTCGATCAAAAGAGGAATTATTTCAAACACTGTTCGATGGACGATATTCGTTGAGGTTTTTCCTTTCATCGGGGGATCTTAAATTTCGTCATAGGTGATGAGTAGTGTGGGTGTGGGAGATTATATGTGGTTTTGGGTCCTGCCTATTTATTGTGGTAAGGTTGAGGGTGATGCTTTGTGTATATTAGACGTATAGAATCTTGTTTCTATATTTGGTACATTCCCCTCATTTATACTGCTGATTTAAATGTAAAAAACTTCTACATAATTGTTCAGGTTTTATCATTGGTTGCAGGGCGGTATCCTTTATTGTTGCTGTTTCACTTGGTATGCAGTATGGTTTTGTACTTATGGTATCATGGGTGAGTCAAATCATTTGAAGTTACATACCCTATTAAATTTAAAGGCTAATTCTTTTAGTATATTGGATATTTTATGCGAAAGATTAGAAGAAAAAAACTGATTAAACTTTTGCATTTATGAAGTCATCTATACGTATTAATCCTATTTTGTAAATATGATAATGTTGAATACACCATTGCTCAAAGCCATTGTGATTAAAGAATCGTTAAATGAAAAAAAAACTTTTATATTTCATATGGTAAAAATTATTTAATGCATGTAGTTTAGTTGGAAAATGTTATCTTTTTACTCTAGTGGAAGCCCTTGGAGCATGACCAATAAAAGATCAACATTGTCACATTCAATTATTCGATTATATAACATTTTTCATCTAATCATCATTCTCAAGTTAAAAAAAAAACACTTCTCAAGAACAACACACAAAATGAAAGTTGTCAGCTTCACCATGAAGCACCTCACACTAGAGGTTCGCAACCAGAAGGAAGAGCACGACTGCCATCTCTTTGTTCTTGCTGATATGCTGGGGGTTGTACATAGCATGTGGGAACATAGAGTGATACTTATATCACCCCAGCTGTTGATGGATCGAGGGCTCGACGACGTGACTGATGTTGGCAACTTTATTATCGTACATGGGCTTGAAGAAGCCAGTGCAGATCCTTGTCACAGAGTCGTAGATCCATCGGAAGGCTATCAACTTCAACAAGGTGTGCCGCGGTATAGATTATACTATATACATCATTATAGAACCCAGGATGAAATTAGAGATAAGGTATCAGATAACTTTTACCACGAGGGTTATCAATATCCAGCTGTAGGAATTTTACGCCTGGGTCGATTGGTTGAAAAGGAATTTTCAAAACAATTTGGTGAAGAGGGCGTGTTTTTTGCTGAAGCACGTCGGAGACTGCCTAAAGAACAGGCTGTAGAGGCATATGGGGAGTATCATGCGGTGTTGATCGTGGGTATGTATAACACTCACCGGAATCCACGTCGTCATTATTTTGAGGTTAAAAATACTCATGGTACTAAGTGGGGCAATCAAGGTTTTGCCAACGTTGCTATTGACTTGTTTGAGCATGTCTATCTTCCTGTATATGACCCTAGGAGTGACAACCCTTATATTGTTGAGGAATGAGCCGCATTATATTGTTTGAAGGGTTGTGGTTGTTTAGTTTCTTAAGTTCTACTAGTAACTTAGTTATTTTAAATTTATGTAGTAAACTTAGTTTATCGAATTGTAACTTAATTATCTTTCTTTTATGAGTAGTAGTAAGGGTTTATTGAGTTGTAAAATGATTTTACTCCACCTGTTTCTCAGATACTTTCTACTGGTTGATGCATAGTCCACGTAATTAATACTCAGTATTGAGATTGTACTGTATCCTCTACCGATGGGATGCCTTTCAAATTACGAGTTTTTATTGTACTGTATACTCAGTATTGAGATTTAAGCAATATATCTTGAGTGTTAAAGCGGTGAGAAATATGTAATGAAATCTTTTGGGGAGTAAAATTTGTTAGCAAACTACTCGTGTATGATAAGAATTAACTTAAGGTTTCTAACTAAAAGGGTTCATTATTTGGGATGAAGATATATATATATTTTCGTTTTTAGTTTACACATTATAATCTAAAGATGGGATCAAGCCACATATAATGTTCACATACTTAAATTTTAGTTTACGAACAGCTTTTTTACTATTTAAGCAAAGAAAATGACATTAACGGCTGTGAATATAAACAATAACCTATTTAGTAGCTACATCGAATTCCTTTCTGAAAAATATCAGGTTTTTGATTATTTGTTACTGATGGATGATGGTTCTCAATGATTGTCGACTATTTTCGACGGTGATGTAAAAGATTAAGGTGTCTTTTGGTTCGTAAATTTGAAATTTCGCAATTTCGCAATTTTAAATTTTGGAATTTATAATACATTCACATGTTTGGTTAACGAAACTTTATAGACTTTTTGAAATCTGTCATTATGTTTATTATTGCAACTTTTTTAGGGATGACGGACATGGGTGTCAAAAAACCTCGACCCAGCCCCGATTAAGCCTATTCGAGTCGGTTACCCGAGTCAAAAAAATTTATTCGGGTTATTCGGATCAACCCGAGTAATCCGAATAATTTTTTTCCAAGTATATTAAAGTTTCTCACCTTTGTACTTCTCCCCATTTTGGCAATCCGAGAAATTTTAATTTCATTCGTTTAGAATACCAAACACAATATTTAAGGAAAATTAAAATGTAAATGCCATAAAATCCCCAATGTACCCAACCAAACGCACCCATAGAAAATCGAATAAGCAACAAGGTGAAAAATGTTGCTTTTGCACATTTTGAGAGAAATGTAGTTTATTCCTTATTATTAAAATTCGTATATGCATCATAGGGTTTAGAATCGGTATTTCTATTTTTTTTAATCGGTATTTTTTTAAGTACTATGGGTCTGTTTGGTATGATATAATGAAGTAGGGACGAAATTGAATAAACATTGTAATAGAGTAAATGAAGTAATGGGTCCGTTTGGTTTGTATACGGGCTTCAGATTTAGATTCGGATTCGGATTTGGATTTGGATTTGAGTTTGAGTTTGAGTTTAATTTTGTTATAGGAGAAAAAATATATTTTTTATAATATATAATAAACATCAAGGTTGCAAAAACCGTGAATCGTTAGCCGGACGGTCAGGTACCTTGTAGCTTGTAATCGGTCTATGCGGGATTAATCGATGATTAATCGGATTAGCATTTCTGGCAAAATTTAGGTATTTTCACACGTTTTGTGTATTTTCAGCGAGTTTTAGGTATTATTGGCAAGATTTGTTCTAAAAACAACTTGTAATAGATTTAAACAGTTAATATAATTGATCAAAAAAAGTTTACGATGAGTTTTAGGTACTTCCAGCAAGATTAGAAGGTTTTCGACAAGTTTGACCACCGTTGATCGTCGTTGACCACGGTTGACCTAGTTGTTTGACCCTGTTACATAAATCGGCAAGGTCGGTGGCCTTGTAGCGCCTAGGCGGCTATTAATCGGCCTTGTAGACCTTGTTTTGCAACATTGATAAACATTTTATATCATTATAAATTAAAACAATATTTATTAATAAAATGGAGAGAGAGAGAGAGAGAGAGAAAGAGAGCGAGAGCGAGAGCGAGCGAGAGAGAGAGCGAGAGTGAGCGAGAGAGAGAGAGCAAGAGCGAGAGAAAGATCGAGCGAGAGAAAGATCGAGATCGAGATCGAGATCGAGAGAGACAGAGAGAGAGAGAGAGAGAGAGAGAGAGAGAGAGAGAGAGAGAGAGGGGAGAGGGAGAGGGAGAGAGAGAGGGAGAAGGAGAGGAAGAGAGAAGGAGAGGGAGAGAGAGAGAGAGAGAGAGAGAGAGCAAGAGAGAGAGAGAGAGAGAGAGCACTACAAGAAAAAGGGTTTTTGGGACGAAACTTTTTGGAACGGTAAAAAAATATCGCCAAATACACGTATTTAGCACCTGTTGCGTAAGCGTGCCAATACAATAGGTATTTAGGACGGCTATTAAAAAACTGTTCCAAATACGTATGCGTTTGAAACGGTTTTAAATAATGGTACCAAATACATGTGTATTTGGTACGATATGAGTTAACGGTGCCAAATACATATGTATTTGGGACGGTTTGTACCACCGGTGCCAAATTTGTATATGTATTTGGAACACTATATATTGTTGGTGCCAAATACTTATGTGTAATTCGAACATTATCTAATGCTCTACCAAATACTTATGTATTTGGAATGGTTTTTATAGGTTGGAAAAATACGAATGTATACGGGTCGATTTTTATAAACTGTTTTTAATTCTTTTGTATTATAAACATCTTTAGAAAACTAACTTGATTTACAGTTTTTCCCGCACGTGTCAACTATATTTTGCTTATGTTGTCTTGTACATCAAATAAAAATTTCTAATCGATTTCTTTAATTTACTCTAATATCTAATAGCCCTTCATCGTTAACTTTTAATCTTTATAATTAATCTATAATACATCAAATAACTATGTATCATATTACTTAATACGCGTCGTCGTCTAATGAAAAGCCATAATGGGATCCGCGACCAAGAGTATTATCAGGTTCTCAGGTTCTGAATTACTTGACAATTGAAAGATGTAGAGACAATATATAAAAAGGAAGATGTATTTAAAAAGAAGAAAATAAAAGAACGAGAGAGAGAGAGAGAGAGAGAGAGAGAGAGAGAGAGAGAGAGAGAGAGAGAGAGAGAGAGACGACCGAGAGAAGAAGGACGAGAGAGAGAGGACGGCAGAAGAGAACAGAGAAGCAGAAGAGAGAGAGAGAGAGGTTGCAGTAAGAAGTGAGAAAAGAAAAATGAAAGGAAAGAGGAAGATAAACTTAAAGGGTAAACAAAATGTAACCAACTCGATCAATATACCATTACTAGGGGTGTTAATCGGGTTGACTCGATCGGGTTCGAGTCAATTCGGGTCTGTTCAAGTCGGGTTGATGGTACAAATTTCATACCTGAACCCGACCCTGTTTGAACTCGGGTTACTCGGGTTCCGGTCGGGTCGGGTCAACTCGGGTTCGGGTCAACTTGGGTCGGGTCAACCCGAAATTGAGTAAAATGACAAAAAAAATCTATTGTTTACTCTTTTAAATAGAAAATCTATAAATTTAGATTAAAAAGAGAAAAGAATCTTTATTTGGGTCAATCGGGTTGACCCGAACCCGAGTTAGCCAAAACATTTTAACCCGATACCCGACCCTATTTAGAACTCGGGTTAGTCGGGTTGACCCGAATAGACCCAAATAAGATTTTGACCCGACTGATCCGACCCGAATAAGCTTGATCGGGTTCGGTTCGAGTCGAGTTTGGATCGGATCTGATCGGCTTTTTGACACCCATAACCATTACTACTACTAGTTTTGCCAATGTTTTGAAACCCGGTTCGACCCGGCCGGTTCAACCGGTTCCGGTCGAAAAAACGGGTCATATTAAACTGGGTTTCATGGCCGAGTTTCGGTTTTTTCGTGTTTTTTTAAAATAAAGCATGTTAATTGTATATATTTGCGACGTAATTAAATTTTTACTTGTTATATTTGTTAATAAATAGTCTTTATGCTTAATATATGAAATAATATTTGATTGATTTATATACATACATTTTTTCTAATCATTGCAAATACTTTTTATTTTTTTCTTGTGCAAAATTGGGTTGACCCGACGATCAAATCGGTTGAACCGGTAACCCAGTGACCGGTGACTCGACCAGGTCGATTCAAACCCCGATTTTTAAAACATTAGTTTTACATAAGTTAAGATTTAATCAAACAAATTTTTTGGGTAAAACAATATAAACTGTGCACCTTCCCGCCATTTTTCCACCCATTTTTTAATTTTTATTTACATCCCGCCCCTTTTGTAAAGCCCAAAGCAAAACCCTTTCTCTTCGATTCTCACCATTCATATCAGATCTGACTATCTTTCAACACAAGTAGAACCGACATAACTATTCTAACAAAAACAAGGCTAAACATATTGATCCAAAATCTTTAATTACAAAGGTAGAGTATCCTCTCTTTTAGCTTAATTGTTTTAGTCTATATTGTGCATCACTTAGGTACGGTATATAATTAGTTTCACATATCAATCCCATAGGCTTATAGAAAGGGTCTAATTATTGGAGTGATTCTAATATGATAATATTTTAAATATTGAAACCCTAGCTTTTTTATCTTTGATTAATTTTGGTTGAATCTTTGTCATATGTGTAATTAATTGATCAATTGAGTAAATGATAAGTAGATGCCCTAAACTTTTGTTATATCTCCAACCTCATCAATTTAATTAGCACAATAAGAAAATATGTAATGGTTTGATGAATAAATGATTTATTTCAGACGATGATGTCAATGAAGGATAAGAGAGCTCTCGTTTGCACCAGAAATGGCAACGACAACCAACAAGTTGAAGATGTACTTTAGATGGGGTCAAACAATTTGAATGATGACGAATGTATGTAGTCAGTTTATGGCGTGTTTATATAGTTCAGTATAAGCTATTACTCTTTTAGAATACTTATTGATTGCTACCAGTACTTGTTTTGCTTAATAAATCTTTGAAAGACTAGTGGTGTTTAGGCATACTGATGCTTTGTAAGACTAGTGGTGTTTAGTGTTGCTACACTAGTACTTGTTTTGCTATTGGTGTTAGGAACTACATGTAATGTGTACTTTTTTAGTTTCGAATGACAAGTGTTAACAAGACTTTAGCACGCGTACTTAACCTGCTATTGACAGAACCTGTAATTGTTAGGGGGCCTTTAGTCTAATGATATTCGTAAAAATGCTTCAACTAAATAACAAGTGCGATTTATGTCATATATGTTGTAGTAAGATTGTTTTATATTTTACCTTTTAAAAAATGAACCTGCAATCAGCAAGTTTTATCATTTTACTATCATGAATTTACAATTTTAATGATAAAGGCAAACATGGGACACTTCAATTTAAAGTAAGTTTGTTGGGTACATGTGTAAAATGTGAACAAATCGAGTTTGAGTTTACATGAACTGGAAATGAGTTCTTATATGTTTTTGTATGCAAGTGCTAATGAGTCTATTTTAGTTATCAATTTAACGAGCTCAAATAGGAGGTTATAATATGTATGTAAAGCTATGCAAGCTCCTGTATTGGATCATGGTTTCTTAAATATAGTTTTTGTGATATCTTCAAGATATCTGTGAAAGAGCCTAAAAAGACATGCCAAATAATCAGATTGAGTTGGGGCTTTTCTAACATGGTCAAGTCAAGTTTGAACTCCGCTTGTTTGCGCCACAGTAAAAAGATGCAAGAAAACAAATTTAGATATTCTGAAGATTTCATGTACAAACTGTTTTTCTTTTTTGTTTACCACTACTACTGATGTTTATGTATTTGCCACTATACATACAGAACTTGTACCCGAGCTTGCATTTTGGTCTGCATATATAATTTGCCATTGTGTGCATATCTTAACTCTATTTATGTAATGTTTAGCTGATTATTCAGATTGTTTCTTTTTTTACTTCAGAGAGTGAGTGAAAAAAAAGGCAGACAAGGGAAAAATGAAGATGTTTCAAATTACGGGTATAAAAATTTATGCTACAAAGCGTGAAGAAGTTAAGGTAGTCATACATAATTGTAGAGGTGTTAATGTTAAGTATTACAGTAATATGTACTGATATTTTTTTTGTAAAACATGAATCTTTAGGTTGATGTGAACCAACAAGACGGGGTATTGTTTCGTGCTCGCTTATATGCTGACGAATTGCAAAAAATGTGGAAGTTGCAAATGCAATTGTATGTAATCTTCTTGTTGTTTATAATTAGAAGCATCTATAACGTTATATACAAGAACCAGAATATTACAATAGTTCGGTTAGAAATTGTGATCTTCTTACTATTGTGTAGTTAGAAGCATACATCAATATATATAGAAGAGTGCAAAGATACTCTGCAGAGTGTCGTTGCTGCGCAACAACTCATGTATTATCAGTGAGATCATGTGGCATTAACCTTTTCTTTTTATAATTGTTCCCCTTTCCGTTATGCCTTTGCAGAGTATTGTTCTGGCTGTTTTGCCATGTTGATTTTCCTCGTTTGGTTATCTTGTTTCTTTGTAACTTTTACATTTGCCTTCCAATTGGGACAGGGGCAAATTGATCTGTTGATTGACTTTTCTTCATTTAAGATTGACGCTAATTTGAGGGGTTGGATCTTGCCGAGACTTAGATATGACAACTACATCAAACCTGTTAGTTAGTTCTTCCTTTATGCAGATAATTCATTTGCTTTTAATATTGGCGTTGTTGGTTACTTTTTGTTTTGCCTTTATAGTGAATATTTTCTGTCCTAGATAACGCTATTCAGTTTTTACACCCGGCTGCAGCTACCTGAACTATATAGTATTACTTTGTAGTGAAACTCCCCCCACCTATGGGTATGTGTTATCAAATCTTTGTTGATGTACATCTTGACACTTGAAGGTTTTTGGGACTCGTTCGATCTAGAGGGCTACTCACTTTGGTTTTGCACTTACAAATACAATTACGAGAACACTGTCTCACTGTGACCATGAAAAATGTTGGTGGGTTCCTCCAGAGTTTGGATCTGCATGAAAGTACGCCTTTGGGAAGATGTAGATAGTGAAAGAAGACCATATTTGTCATGATGCCGCTCAGAATTTGAGGACCAATGAAAAGAGGATCGTCGTGAATGGCAAGTGAAGCATAAGGAGTTTTAATGAAAGATCACTACATCCCCCTCCCACTTAATGATGGTAGTATCGATTGATATTTGTAGTTCAATATTGAATAATATCCTTTTAGACATGTTGTGACGTTGAACTTGTAATTCAAATGTTAAACTCGTATATGGATTTTCAGATTTTAAGAAGTTTTTGGAATGCATTATGATATTTTTTGATCATTTTGTTTCTCACATCTGTTAGGAAACTAATGGATATTACCGACGTAAATCCGTTGGAAAAATTTCTCAAAATCTCGTCGGTCGAATATATCGGTAAAATTACTGACCACGATATTACCGACGGAAATACTCAGTTGGTGATCCGTTAGTAATGGTCGTTACCGACAGATTACTAACGAATTTCACCGTCGGCGTTGCCCTGTTTTCTAATATTGATCATAAACAGAAACCATGCCAAATACGTTTGTCACCTTAGATAAAACCATCCTAGTTAATTTTGGCACTGTAGATAAAAACTGTACCAAATAGCATTTGGAACGGGATATAAAAGTGTGACAAATGCCTATTTTGGGACGGAAAATCATTAGCCGTGCCTAATACTTCACTAATGGCACCCCAAAGTTAAACCGTCTCAAGAACCGTGCCAAATACTATTTAGCACAGTTTCAACTCGACCCAAATGTTTTTGGTACCCTCATATTTAGGACGGAGTCAAAAGACTGCCAAAGCCATGCCGAATAGCATTTGGCACGGCTTTTTGAGTATTTGGCACGGTTTTCCCCCTTCCCAAATACCCCTTTTTCTTGTAGTGGCGAGAGAGCGAGAGCGAGAGAGCGAGAGAGAGAGAGAGAGAGCGAGAGAGAGAGAGAGAGAGAGAGAGAGAGCGAGAGAGAGAGAGAGGGCAAGAGAGAGAGAGAGAGAGAGAGAGAGAGA
>BQNB010074882.1:11688-31644 GCA_026074375.1 Tanacetum coccineum | reverse complement strand
TCAGTTTAAACGACTTTTGTGTCGTTCTTATATTATCTTGTGTTATTGATCTGATAAGTAACACGCCCCGGATCCTTATAACGCTGCGACCCATTTTGGGGGTGTTACAATGTGGATGTTCACTTATATAGATCAATGATTGGATCATTGATGTACTTAACAGCTTCTAGGCCTGACATAATGTTTGTTGTTTGTGCTTGTGCAAGGTTCTAAGTTACACCAAATACTTCACATATTCATGTTGTGAAGAAAATTTTTAGATACTTGAAAAGTCAACCTAAATTGGGCCTTTGGTATCCTAGAGATTCACCATTTGACTTGGAGGCTTTTTCTGATAGTGATTATGCTAGAGCTAGCTTAGACAGGAAATCCACAACAAGAGGTTGTCAATTTCTTGGAAGAAGATTGATTTCATGGAAATTCAAGAAGCATACTATAATTGCCAACATTACTACTGAGGCAGAGTATGTTGCTGCTGCTAATTGTTGTGGACAGGTGTTATGGATTCAAAATCAAATGCTTGATTATGGATTCAACTTCATGAACACCAAGATTTACATTGATAATGAAAGCACCATTTGTATTGTGAAGAATCCAGTGTTTCACTCTAAAACCAAGAACATAGAGATTAGGCACCATTTCATCGGAGATTCTTATAAGAAGAAGTTGATTCAAGTGATTAAGATTCACACAGATCATAATGTTACAGATCTTCTCACAAAGGCTTTTGATGTTAGCAGGTTTAACTTTCTAATTGCTAACATTGGATTACTCAATTGATTATTGGCATTTAAAGACTTCAAGATGATTCTTAGAGTTAATACTGCTCAGGTATACTTTGCACTGTTGGTGATACTAATGAAAATTATTCTAGGTAGTTAGTACTGGTAGTATAAAGTTACTATTGCTAGTTACTACTGTTAGTATATATTAGTACTGCTAGAGTAAAGTTACAACTACTAGCATAAAGTTAGTATTGCTAGTGTAACTTAGTACCGCTGATGAAGAATGAAGAAAATATTCTAAGTACTTACTATTGCTTGTGCCCAGTTAGTGCTGCTAGTTCAAAAGTTAATGCTGCTGGTTTAAACTGCTAAAAGATTACAACTGCTTGGAAAAGTTACCACTGTCAGATGGATAAAGACAAGATAAAGGATTGGAGAACAAGAATACTTACGAAGATAGTATTGAGTTATTTTTGTAAAATCTATGTATAAATTAAATTTGTTTAAATGATCATATAACTTAAGGAAAGTAATTGTAAGCCTTGTAGACCTCCTGGTGAATAAATGGAGTTCCTAGGGTATAAATTCAATGTACCAGAAAAAAATTAACAAATACTTTGTTAAATCCAATGTATTGGTTTTAAACGACTTTTTAGCCGTTCTATATATATCTTGTGTTATTGATCATTAAAGTAACACGCCCCGGACCCTTATTCCGCTGCGACCCAATTTGGGGGTGTTACATGTCAAATCTAACTCTTTGACCATTTACATCCAACTTCCTGCCTGTCCTCTTGATGAATCTCCTAGCTTTAATTGTCAGCATGGCTATTTCCCATTGTAAATCTATTTCTTCTAGGTCATCAGGATCAATTTGTTCTAGATCCTCTCATGCAAGTTGAGGATAATTAGGCTGACTAGCTAAGAAAGCACGGACCATAGCATCACTAAGGTTATCTCCAGATGTAGGATTACTTTGGGAATGAGCAGCACTAACTTCATAAGTAGTGTTATCTGCTTCATTTGTGCTGATGTTGTTATTGCTGTTAGTGCTGTTGGAGGACACAAAAGCCACATTTTGTGAATTTTGGTTTGTGTTTGCTGATCCTATAAGTTCAGGTTCATATATCTTTAAGTTCAAGTCATCCAAACTGATGGTCTCTATTTCCTGTTTGTTCCTCCATATCAAAGCATGAGTCTTCTATTCAGATGGAAGACTCTTCAACAATTTTAAGTTCATGTCCTCTTGTGCAATAACTTCGCCTTGAATCTCCAACTGACTAATAAGTTTTTACAACCTATCAAAAGTTTGATCCATTGTTTCTGAACTTGATCCTGCAAAGTTCTCATATTGTTGCTGGAGTAGAGTTTTATGAACTTTCTTAGATTCCTTGTTTCCTCCATACCTCTTCTCTATGGCTTCCATGAGCAATTTTGCATTTTTATATGAATAGAACTTCAGTTGATCCTTATTTGGGAGTGCCATCAACAGAGTTCCTCTAGCTTTCATCTCATTCCTTCTATCCTGCTTTTCTTTTGCAGAAGTGGGTTCATATTCATGCTTAACTTCTCCAACAGTTCTCTTCAGCACTTTGTTACCATTCAGAATTACTTCCCAGATGGAGTAATCAGTCATGAGAAAGTATTGTTCTATCCTCATTAACCAGAGATCATATTCCCCTGGGTTGAGGATAGGAAGTCTTGCAGTCAGAGTTGTAGAAGTAGTTCCTGCCTCCATCTTATTACTGAGAAATAGATCTAGTATATATTGTTTGTTTCTTCTTATTTAAAGCTTCACAACAAGCTCTGATACCACTTGTTGATCCTAATGAACAGATCTTAAACTCCTTAGCTTGATGTAAGGTTTAGTATCCTTGGATAAATCCAAAGGTACTAAGATTGAAACTTTGAGAGTATGATATAAACTATGCGGAATCTAGTTTATACCACTAAGAAGAATAATAGTAATGTGTGTATGACAAACAGAATTACAACCAAAACAATAAGCTTTAATATATTAATACGAACACTCTTTGATAGTGTTAGGGTTTACAACCTTGAAGCTATGAATGACCGCATTTTTTGGGTACACTTGAATTATTTACCTAGACCTCCTTTTTTACACCAAGGAGTCCTACAAAGGCTTACAATAACTTCCTAAGTTATCATGATTTTTTAAACAAATAACTTATACATATCTTTTACAAAAATAACTCAATACTTATCTTCGTAAGTATTCTTGTTCTCTAATCCTTTCTCTTGTCTTTATCCATCTAACAGTAGAAACTTTTCCAAGCAGTTGTAATCTTTTTAGCAGTTTAAACCAGCAACTTTAACTTTTGAACTATCATCCACTAAACCTTAGCACCAAACTAACTTTAGTATACTACTTGAAGTTTACTCTTGAGTATAACATACACTAACAGTACTAACTTTAGTACTAGCAGTAGTAACTACTTAGTATATTTTCAGTCTTCATCCCTGAGCAGTCTTAACTTCTACTAACAGTAGTAACTTTATACTACCAGTACTAACTACTTAGCATAATTTTTATTAGTATTACCAGCAGCACTAAGTTATCCTTGACAGCACTAATATATACCCGAGCAGTAGTAACTCTAAGAATCATATTGAAGTCTTTTAAACCCAACAATACCTTTAGGTATTAGCCATGTTTATGATAATATAATGTTTTGATTTGTCTTTATATCGATTGTTCCTTATTCGTTGCATGTTGATTATGTTTATCACTTCATTTCTATTTATGTGCTTAATTATGTGTTTTACCTATAATTCAGCTGGGTCTAGTCCTACATATTTAATGCGATGCAACTTTGGTGTTATGTGGGCATTGGCTAAGAGTCCGGGATAGAAGCACATAACCTTTATTTATATAGCTAGACTAATAGGATCACCAATAGAAAGCCCTATTTTGAACTATGGTTAAGTGGATAGGTAGACTAAGCCGGTGACTTATGACTACACATAACGTCCTATTTAAATAGGTAGTTAAGTGGGCGTGGACTACTAGTATATGAATTTCCGTTAAGTAGTAATTTGGTAAAGCCTCTATGAGTTAGGATTCAATATAACCACCAATATAGTTTCCTAGATAGATTATAATCAACGGTGTGAGCTTTATGCGGGTTTAGGTTAATTGTGACAAGATTAACTAGTGACAAAACTTGAGTCTAGGGAGAAGATCCACCTAACTTTGGAATGATATACCACCAACGAATTAATACAATCATTGCACAAATAGACAATCAAGGCATATTATTAGATTAAAATGGCTAATACGTTTTCCTTACATTAGACTTGACCATTTCTTTATCTTCTGTCTATCAGCTTGTGTGTGTTATTATCATCAAAACCTTAGGTTAGATACCCAAAACTCATGCCAATCTCTCATACTGAAACCCCCCCCCCCCTTGCGTTAGTTTAGGATTAACTTATGTTTAACATAGAATAGAATAATTTAAGACTAACATAGATAACTAAAATACTGATAGAATTAGGAATTAACGCTCTCGCTCTTAGTGATTGACATCCTACTTACCAACGAAGCTACAACTGATCGGGTACACTGCTCGTTAGTGTTGTTTTTAGGTAAAGTCAGCAAAATATAAATAGTAAAACTTGATAATAATATTACCTACGAATAACGACACATCAATGATCAAGCCTAGATCATTAGGGATCTAGTTGGGGATTTGGTAAGCTCCCAAGGGGAAGTTATTAGTGGTCCTAGTTGATCTTATTGATCCCAAAGGAAAATTTAAATCACGGGTTCTTCGGGATAGATTCCGAGGGCGGAATACCATAGGGAGTAGCTCTTTGTAGTAAGAGCCGATCATCGAGCCGATCTTAGGGAGTAGCCTAAGAGACTGACACAAGTTTTGTGGTAACTTAGATCAATTTAAGACACAATAACATGCGCAAGTAGACATACAAAAGATAGAAGCGATCTAGCCAAATATAAGAAAAGTGTCGTGACTATGAAAGTACTCTGAATGCTTACAGAAGAGGAACATTAGGTACTATAATATCGCCTCATATCTTTGTTGTTTTTTGTGTATGTTGGCGGTGTCATCGGGTTCTACCAATAGAGTGAAAATATATTTTTAAATGGTTAAAGGACATATCAGTCGGCTAATATAAGGAATTCAATATATATCAGATTAAACCTTAAAATATTCAACCATAAACCCAACTTTATAAGAAACGAGGCATACATACCCGTGCGATGCACACGGGTTGTGTCTAAATGTTGATTGCGTAAGGTGGGTGTGCAACTCAAACCCACCAATCTGCTAAGTCACTGACACACTAAACTGCAACAATAGTCTGTTAATCCATTTCTCCCATTGCAATTACTCACTGTCCTGCAAATACATTACAAACATTTTTACCAAAATATATAAAAACATCTTATGAGAAAAAATTTAACCGCAACATATAAAGACATTTTATGGGAAAAATGTCAATAAATAATCTGTACCGTCATCATTTTCTGCATCATGTCTAGAAAAAAAATCTTCTCTACTTATTATCAACCATGAAGACAGGCTTAAAAGCCCAACCGGGAGCTCAAAATTTGGGCCGATTCAAAACTACGTCGTTTCAATCGCCTTTTGTGGTTTATAATGATATATTTGCACTTCTAATCATACTTGACAGTTGATACAGACACACTGTAACACTTTGTAAGAGCCCTAGGTGTAGTAACGCCGGCAACGGCGTTGGGCTGCGTTGCCCGGCGTTACTACACCGCAATCCGGCGTTGCCCAACGCCGTTGGGCTCGGCGTTGGCCGGCCAACGTGCGTTGGGGGTGTATTTAAAAAAAATCGTTTTGCCCCCTCCAACGGCTATATAGCTGTTTTTAATTTCCCCCCTTATTTTTGAAAAGTTACAAAAAACCCCCTAACGGCTAGTTTTATTAAAAAAAAAATTTTTAATAAATTTACAAAAAACACCCCTAACGGCTATTTAAAAAAAAAATCATTTTGCCCCCCACACAACTCATTATAAATACTCCAATACCTCTATATTATTTTCTCACAAAAAAACACACATTTACAACAAAAAACACATTACAAACTCTTTCACAATGAATCAAAATCAAATTGGTCGAACCGTTTTTGATATCGATGAGGAAACCGACGCATTCTATTTACAGAAAGCTACCGAGTATCACGAATGGCTACTACAACAAGAAGCTCAACCACGATTGACCCGTACCCCGATCTTCCGTGACCGTGAAGATGCCGAAAGACGTCTACGGGCCGATTATTTTGATGATCACTGTAAGTATCCGTTATACTATTTTCGGAGAAGATTTCGTATGAGCCGTAAACTTTTTCTAAGAATTGTCAATGACATTTTAAGTTATACGGCTAATCCTCTCCCACAACATTTTCATTTCTTCACATCTCGACTCGATTGTACGGGTCGAATGAGTATTAGTGCTCTTATGAAGTGCACAGCTGCCATACGCCAATTCGCATACGGCGCAGCCACAACGGTCGCGTTTGATACTATTTTCAAATGAGTGAGCATACTGCACGAGATGCTCTATTTTTCTTTAATATGTGCATCATGGAATTGTGCACGGAAAGATGTCGAACGTGCTTTCGGTGTTCTCCAAGGACGTTGGGGACTTATTCAACAACCGGCCCGTGCATACGAAGTCAACACATTACGTAGAATCATGTATGCTGGCATCATAATGCATAACATGATTTTAGAAGATCAAAATATGTCGGTTGTTGACTTGAAACATGTGTATTCTAATCCCGCAAGGTCAATGCAAACAATGTGGATCGATCGATGTGAAACCCAACGTCGTAAAGCAAAAGAATTAAGAGACAAAGATACGCATATTAGTCTCCAACAAAACCTTATGAACCATATTTGGCGCGAAGTTGAAGAAGCATCGGAAGAAGATTAGTCGCCGGGGCGTATTTTTTTATTTTTTTTTAATTTCGGTATTTTTTTTAATGTGTGTTTTTTTTTAGTATTGTAATGTGTATTTGAATTTTATGAATGAAATGGTTAGTTTGTTAAAAGAATAAAATAATTGTTTAGGGGGTTTTATGAAAATAAAGAGGTGAGTGGTGTTATTTGGTGTTATGATTAGGGGAGTGGTGTTGGTGTTGGTGTTATGCTGATGTGGCGCTGACGTGGCAGCAAAAACTTGGTGTTGCCAAGTTATGATACCTGATGCTCTTAGATCAAATGTCACAAGTAAAAATAATATAAAAATCTAGTCGGGTGTGGTCAGTGGCGGTCCTACATGGGGCAGTGTGGGCAACTGCCTCTACAAACTTTTTTTCGAGTAGTGTAATTTTGTGAAAATGACATTAATATTTGCATCTAAGTACGTAATAAAAATGAAAGAGTTCGTAGTTGTAAAAGAAAATGTCTGATGTTTTCCTAGTGGTTATGCAGCCTTTTACCTTTCTCATTGACCTCTGTTTGATTCTTGCGTGCTGCATTATTTGTGTTATTAAATACTTTTGTTTTTGCTCATTCTTTTGTTCTACTTAATGGTGATTTTTTTAAGTTTATTTTACTGCATAATAACCACATATACAAAGTGTTTTAGTGAACTTGTACTAAAGAAACATGGAAACATCGAAAAGGTCTTTTAAATTTGTGAGTGATATTGCTATGCTTACTTGCTTATGAATTTAAGAAATCGTATTTGGTATTTGCATTGAAATGGATATCACACTAAGATCAAATTTAGTGCAAACTAAAACCAACCTGGTTCAATTTTTTTTTTTTGAACAACAATTTTATTGAAACAAAACTAGCAAGAAGCTAGCAATTACACAGTGACAAGATTCTCGGTTTTAACCTAATCGTACCAACTAAACGACGCATTACATCTATACCTACACCAATGAAAAGACATAGAAACTACATCATCAAAAAACAACGCCTGCGAAGGAGGTTTAGAATAAAAAATAAGCTTATTACGAAACGACCATAAGAGCCACCACATGACATAGAAAACACCTTCGAACATCTGTTTATGCTTAGAAGGAATCCGCAGGTTCACAAACCAATTATACCAATCTTCGTATGAGTCGACCTCAACATAAGGAACATCCCACCAACGAGTGATCTTGCGAACAATTTGTCTAACCATGCAACAAGAGAAGAACAAGTGTCTAGACGTCTCCACCCCATTATCACAAATAGCACACATAATGGAATCTATATCAATACCTCTGCGTGAAACATTAAACCTCGTTGGAAGAGAATCTGTCTTAACCTTCCAAGCATGAACATTCACCTTTATCGGCACATATTTTATCCACCTAGTTTTCGAGTCAACATCCGGAAGCGATTTATCATCAATAATCTTTCTAACCGACGCCACAGAAAAATCTCCCGAGCTCTCCAAGTCCCATTTCCATCTGTCAGACATAGGAATTAAAGAAACGTCATGCACCAAAGCTGACAACTCGTTGAATTGATCCTGCTCTACTCCACCCCTCGGATTTCTTCGAAAAGAATATTCCAAACTAGGCTGCGCAAGTTTCGCACCCACCGTGATCAATTTGCAAGATTCAAGACTATAAATGCGCGGGAACCGATTCTTAAGAGTTTTACCATCAATCCAAATATCCTCCCAAAAAACAGTTTTATCACCATTCCCCAATTTAACATGCATACAATCAAGTAAGTTGATACATTTAGTTTTCAGTTCGTGAGTTTCCCCTACAATATCCAACCAGCAGGATTTAACACCAGATTTAACGTGTCCTTACCATCGTCCCCGTGAATCGCCTTAACGACCCACACCCACCGTCTTTTTTCTTTCTTCCCTCTTTGTTTCTACTTCATTTTCATTCATCTTCATCTCCGTGCATTCTTTTCCTGAGAGTCTTTCTACAGCCCTACCATCTCCCTAAATACTTGTAGCACCTAAACATAACACGTGTAACTGACGCCTAGAAACTAATCTTTTTTGAGAAACTTATACATATACGAATATGATGCCCCCCATGTGTTTGATGCCCTGGGTCGTCGCCAGCCTCGCCCACCCCTAGGGCCGGCCTTGTCTCCACCTAGCAAGTGCTTAACACATTTTGCACCTAAAGAACGCTTACACATTGTACTGTTCATCAATGATTTATTATTTCTTTGTCACAAAGAACATATTAATTCATACCCGCGGGAAATATTACGGAAAATAGTTAAATTGCAGGTATATAAATAAAAAATTATTAGGAAAAAACATAGCTACAACAAAAAAATACAACCGTCTGCAACGAACTAGCCTCACATCAACGCGCGGGTACGTTCTAGCAAATGTTACTTCCTTGTAGAGTGCATCTACATTTTATTTTACGCGAGTTGTTTTAGGGGTCGAAAGTAAAATAACCAATCATTAGTATAATAATAAAAGCATAATTTGATTAGTATAATATAAATAAAAAAGTCAAAGTCAAAAAATGTAATGGATTATAGAATTATATAGTGTTCACATAGTAAAAACGAATAATTTTTTTTTGAACTGCGAGTTAGAGACAGTGATTACTAAGTTAGTTATTCGATTTCACAGTACTTACCCAGAAGGTATCCCTGCCAGCCTCGAATAATAATTAGTGATACGATTTCACAGTACATACCCAGAAGGTAGTCTAAATTCGGGTAAAGCTTCTTGTTTTAGTGAATGGAAGCCTACTATCGGAGTTTCGAGTGTTCATCGAGGATGAAGCAGGATACCCCATTGGCTCCCTTTTTGTTCATTGTCTTGATTAGTGGAGTCTCTTCATCTTTCTTTCAACCCGTGCTGTTGAAGCGGAGTTTTTCACAGGTTTTAAAACGGATTGATGATGCACTCACATCTCTCATCTTTTTTATGCGATGATTCGATTTTTATTGGCGCATTGGTCTAAAAGAGAAATTTAAAAAGGTATTTTTGAATAGTCACAATTGCATTGTCCTTACTTTTCCAGGAATGTCGATTAACCTAAAAAAAAAGTCATATTCTCGATGGGGATTCGTGGGTCGATTGTTTTTCTGAAGCTGCTGCGAGACTTGGAATGTTTCGGTGATGAAGACTCCGTTTAATTACTTGGGAATTATGGTAAGGAAAGGGAATAAGTCTTTTGTTAAATCTTGGGTTGAGACGTTCACAAGCTCACGAAAAGACTTTCCAAATGGAAGCTAAAACACTGTCAAGATAGTGGAGCCCGCCTCACTCTCCTTAAATATCGGTTCTTGCTCCACTCCGATTATACAACATGACTATATCTAAGGTCCCGAAGACAGTTCTTAACAAGATGGAAAACCTTCGTAGAATTTTTTTCAATGATATTCAAGAAGGAGATCGAAAGATTACGAGGGTGGGATTAAGTGCATACAGTCACGCAGCTAATAAATTTCGAGGTCTTAGGGTTTCTATCTAGTTTTTTTGCCCGTAATAAGGTCTTCTTGCGAAGTGGTTTGACGCTTCCTTTCACAAGATTAACTCTTTTATCTAGTTCCAGCTTATTTCAGCCATACACGGATCCAAATATTACAGATCATTCTACATCGTATCCTTCAATCATGGAACACTATAATCAATAAGAGTTTAATTACCTCCAGGTTCAAGGACGTTGATGTTTTCCTCCCAGAGCAAATTAGGATTGGTAATAATTGGTTTCACACTCGGTCTTTTGAAGGATCTTTGGAATCGGTGATTTTGCACTTTATCAGGTTGATTTCCTCCTCGTTCTGTATTTGCTTTAGATGACAGAGAAAGATAAATCGGTAGCACGGTAAAGCTCCAGTCCCGCTCTTGTTTCTTCTTTCTCTTATTCCGCCGTATTGTTTAGAGTATGGTATTGGAGAACAACAGCGATGACATCGTTGTAGCATTACTACCGAATTCTGTTATTTAGTCCAACTCGAATGATAGATGGGTTTAGTGATTTAAATGGAACGTGGGTCCTTTCGTGTTTAAAGAACGTGATGAATTTTGTTAGAAAGAGTTCTTTTCTTCCCTAGGGCGGATATTCCTACGAGATGGTGGTAAAAATATCCGATTAAAGTTATTATTTATGCTTGTGAAACTTGCTCTTATCGTTTGCCTACTCGAGCGAATCTCGTCCAAAGAATATCGTTACTGGAATCGCAGTCGTGTCCCTTTGTGATGCGTTCTTGAAGATACTTCTCACTTAATCCTTCATTGTACTTGGCTAGAGAAGTTACGAGATTAATTATGTCCGCTGGTGTAATTGGGAGTGCAATCTTTTTCCATCGTATGCAGAATGGCTCGTTTGGTTTTAATTCGGTTCGTGCTTGCTTCTAATTTGAGGTTATTTTGGAAGGCGTTTTTATTTAAACGTGGTGGAGTTTGTGGAAATTTCCGGAACCAATTACTTTTTTCGCGAGTAAAAGCCGCGAAAAGAGTCCATTTTCGATGTATATTGTTTTAACGATCTATTTTTGTTGGTGTAAAGCAAGAGGTAGTTCTAAAGTTAAGATGGGAATAGTTGGATTCAACACCCATATTTTGATTTTCTTTGTGTAATTGTCGTAAGCTCTTGCTAGTTTTACTAATAAAGTTGCCGAGTTCAAAAAAAAAAACACATACCCCCCCCACAAAGAAAGTAAAGTATCCCTTGCCAACAGCCTCAACCGAAGCACATACGGGGCAGAATCCCACGATTTCCACCGTGAGGAAAAACGCCCCACGGAGAGACTCGAACCGAGACCTCTCGCTGGTGGTAACACCTCGCAAAGACACCTTTGGTTGGGGGGGGGGGGGGGGGGGGTGTGGGGGGGGGGGGGGGAGGGGGGGGGGGGGGGGGGGGGGGGGGGGGGGGGGGGGGGGGGGGGGGGGGGGGGGGGGGGGGGGTGGGGGGTGGGGTGAGCACAACTGAGAAGCCCAAGTTCAGTTGTAAAAATATAATAATAAACACATTTCTAAAGGTGTTTTAAATAGATGGTCATGAAATATTTTAGATAAATTGTGTATCATAAGTAGTGTTCAAATAGTAAAAAAGTGATGTCAATATGTGTGACATGTTGGCTCAGAAGTTTAGTGGTTCCGAGTTCCGACGTCCAGTTTACACGTGGACCATTGATGCTTTGTTCAGAGATTCGAAAATTATGTTGCAAGACTCGGAACTTTTTTTGAATCTACTCATCTCGTATTGTTTACTTCTTTTGTTTATACCTCGTTAAATGTGTTACTTTTTTACTCGTATTTTTGCAACTAATATAATTTAAGTGAGGAGAACCATTAGCACTTTTATCATGCTTTGCATTTAATATATAGTATATGTGGGACCCTAACATGGTGAAACAAATACTCCATAACCTTTTTCGTTTTTATTTTGATTACTATTTTTTTACGTCAATTTCATTCACCATATTTGTTTATGTCACTTTTTGTAATTTTTAATTTCGCAAGAAAGACTATTGAAATACTATGTAATCTCTGAGTAGTATGATTACTAAAAAACAATTAAAAACTTTTTTTTGCATATTACTCATTTTTACCAACCAAGATCGAATGACATTAATAATTGGCAAAACTAGTTGTATATTGTAAGCTATTAACTGTAAGTTGTAAGCTGTAAACTGCGAGCCATTAACATAAGCTACATGTTGTATTTTTTTTCAATAAAAATGTTTGGTAAATAATCTAAAAAACGATTTCTTTCTTTAGCTTTAAAACAAGAGTTGGTGTTGGTTTTAAAAGCGCTTCAAAATTTCTTACTAAAGCAAAACACGTATGATTCCGAGCTTTTTTATTTTGTAAGAACAAAAAGCTTAGATTAGCTCTAGAAAACTCCAAAAATTATTGTTTTTTTTATTTAAGCAAACAGTCATCCGACATTGACAGTTTATATCACACTTGCACTCAATTAATACTCCTTAGAACGCATGCGTGCGGGAAAAAGTTATTTCTATGAAAAAAAAAGCGTTTTCTTCCTTATTCACGTATATAGGAAAACTTGTTTCTGATAGAGAGAAAAAAAATCCATAATTAGAAGAAAAATCAAAACATCGAGTAATTAATACAATCTAGCCACAAACCAAAATTACATTTGAATAACTTGTTTCATGAAGTCCTTATCTCGTGATCGGAAAGAGCAACAATATTTGTTATGTGTAAAATACTAAAGAACAAAATATGTTTTGTACAAACCAATAAACCAAAGTAGTGGTAAATCTATCTGACGATGTAGGTTGTAATACCAGTTTCCTCCTCTTTGGTCCCAGCCACGCAGCAATCAGGAGCATCAGAGACCATAGTGGTTGCCCAATAGTGAAAAAATGTTAACCATTAATTAGAGTTGCGCTACGGGAATGAGTTCCCCCTGTACCGTTAAACACATCCACTTGGGATCACATATAGAAGCGATATATTGGCATCTGGATGGAAGACATAATTTGTTTAGAGTCTAAAGATGAATTTGTCACGAATATTATTACGCGTACCTGAAAGCTTATGATCTAGCTTAATAGTAATGTTATTGTAATCTACTTATGTGAGTTGAAAACTTACGTGAAAAGTATACTTAATAAAAATTGAGATATTTAATTCGATACTTAATATTTACATATTTTTTTATTTTTATATATATTTGTCTGGTACAGTATAATATTTTATTTAAGTAATTATTGAATAATAATTAGAAACTATTACTTAAAAGTAAAATTACCAATCATTATTACATATAATAAAACATAATTGTGATTAGTACAAGATATAAATAACAACAGTCAAAGTCAAAATATTGGTAATGATTATTAAGGATTATTATGTATCAAAATAGTAAAAAATGTAATAATGAATACATTACACTAAAGGTGTTTTTAAAAATGATTGGTTCAAAATATTTTAATATGTATCATAAATAGGAGTTCAAACAGTAAATAATGTGTCAATAATGGTTGACATTTGGCTCACAAGTTTAGTGGTATCCGATTCTAACACGTGGGACCAATGATGCTTTGTTCAGAGATTCGAAAATTATGATTGGCGAAGACTGCGAACTATTTTTTGAATCTACACATCTCGTATTGTTTACTTCATTTTGTTATTGCTCGCTATCAACTTCTCTGAATTTCACATATAGCTAATATGATTTTATTTAAATGTGGGGGGCTGGTATTTACTTGGCATGCTAATATTGCTAAATAGCTTTTTCCTCTTCATATTGTAGCGGTTTATTGTACGTTACCATTTGGGATCTATGGTATTCGTTTACTCTTACGATTCTATATATTTTCAAATGCTAATAAACCTTGGGTTTTAACAATTGCTGCGGCGATCTGTATGCTCTTAGAGGTCCCAAAGACCAGATGCGTTTATGGCGAGCGATGCGTTGCGATCGCATCATGGACGCGCGGGACTCTAGGTTAAATAAATAATAAAATCTCTACTAGTGTGTGTTAAAACACGTGACTTAATAAATGAAGGTCAAATATTTTAATTAAAGTTTCATATATAATCATAATAAATGTTTTAACGGTCATTTTAATAAAATTCGAAAGTCTAACTATTAACAAATTAACCCAATAGCCCAAAATTTAACTTTTGTGATCCCATTGGCGTCGGATGCGAGCAACACACGTATCATCTAATGTCATTCTGCATTAGCCCACATCCTGGAAAACAATCTCGCATCCAGGTTTCGCGATGGTTTGTTTAAACGCATTACTCGGAGATGCGCAATAATGCGCTCGCAACGATGGCAGCGCATTGTTTTAAACCAAGTTAATAACTGACTGTTATTTGTTTGTCACATCTTGAACGCTTCATATAGGTTTGGAATTTTGCTCCAGTTTGTTGAAAATCATGACAAACTATCATTCTATAACTTTATAAGATACATAAAATTACCGTTACTTGAGGGAATAATTACATAGCTTGTAATTCAATGCAATTATGCAAATAAGCTTAAAAAGACAACATAAATGTTACTTAAGGGTGTGTTGTTTTTCATAAAACAAAACGTCTTACTACTTCTATCTGACCTCTAGTAACTGAGCCTGAGTCAACGCGGTCCAGTATACCTTATGGTGTGTTTTTTTTTTTTCATTGCAATCAGACACAATAGATGTGTTAGCCCAAATAGAGTAGTGAATCATGTCTTAATGCCTCTTATTATTGGGAAGACAAATATTATATTTAAAATGACATAACAGTACAACTATATTAAAAATATAATATTTTTAGCTTTAACTTTTTAATCTTTTCAAATAAAATCTTGTTATCACGTGAGATTTTTTTTATGTATGTGTCCGCAAAATGACCTTAGATTATATATATGTTTTTAATGTATGTGTTGTAATAGGAAAAAAAAGAAAACGAATGTTCGAAATACTTAAGTTTGTTATATTTAAATAAATCTAATCCATCTCGATAATTTATGTAATAATCAGTTTTGCATATATGTTAGAATTGACGATAAAAGTATGATATTTAATTTCATGTTTTACACATAGTTACGACTTATCCATCGAATGTATATAGTTTAATATATATAATAATTTAAAAAAAGCGACAATTAAAAACCATTTCAGACAATAGACAATTATAAAAAAACAAACAATATTATTTCATTCAGATTCAGACTTTATAAACCACCTCTTACCTGTAAGATGTGGTAGTCAGATTTAGACATAAAACATCTTAATGAAACAAACACACCCTTACTTCCTGTAAATAACTGTACCGATTTTTATATGACATGTGTATCTAGAAGGAAACAAAGATTACATGAACAAGTTTCGTTATTATCCTGTATCCAAAATGCGCTAAATGAATGATCAATGCTTTCCCCTTTTCTACACGTAAAACATAAATGCACATATATCTTCTTTATTCTTGTCTTTTGTTAAGTTACTTCTTGCGTAAACGTGCCCATTTTCATACGTTTTAACTTGGTGCGTGCGAAAACGTAAAAAAATGTGAGAAAACGAGCGGAAATGTGCAAAAACGTACAAAAGCGTAAGAAACATAGAAAAACAGGCGAAAAGTACGAAAATAGTTTATCCGTTTTTATACGTACGTTTTTGTACGGTTTATATGTTTTCATACATAAAAGTTCACAAAAGTATAAAAATGTAGAAAAACGTAAAAAAATATGAAAATAAACGAAAACGTATAAAAATGTACGAAAACATAGTAAAAGGTACGAAAACGTATTAAACGTACTAAAACGGACGAAAACATGCGAAAAAAATATATGCATATCACGAAAAAATATCATAGTTAATGGCAAATGAATTCGTATATGCTGAGAGCATCCACTATGGTATTTCAAGAATAGGTCTAAGAACTTATGAAGAGGTCTAAGAATTTATGTACCATAGTGAGGAACCATTTCATGCCTAGGTGGCATGAAAGGTCCAAAAATTTGTTTATCATAATAGTATTTAATTTTTGTTGAGAAAATTTATAAACTTCAAAAGTTTTATTTATAGTGAGAATAGGTTTGTAATATGAAAAGTTCTATACATTAATGACATTATAAGATGCGTTAATTTTATAAACCTTTTAAAAGATTTACCTTAGTGGATGCCCTGATGAATCTTTGCACTATAAAATTAAAAATAAAGGATGAGTTTTATAACTGCAAAATCAACATCTTTAATATTCCAGTAACAGTAATTGTACTCATCTTTTATTTTAGTAAAGGAAAACGTAAAGTGAGGATTTTCGTATTTCAAAAAAAAGATTGTTTTTGAAACATTCTTTTAATTATTATTTTTTATCTTAAAAAAGTCATATATTTCTTTATTTAACCATATTTTATTAAAAACGTATTTGATTTTTGATACACTAGCAGGGTACCCGCGCGATGCGGCGGCGGGTACCCTGTGATTAACCGGAGAAAAACAAAAAGAAATTGATCCCTATCAGGCCCGGTTCACTCATTTTTGTAGGTTTCTACTGTTTTTCGGACAACTTTTACTTGATAGTCGAACGGTGACAACTCATGTTCCTAGTTGAACCCGTTGGTCTGATCCGGTTTTTAAACTATATGTATCAGCATATAAATTGTATGAAGCTTTGTTCGTTTTATTAGTTTGTACAATGTAAATAATAACATGTACTTTTCATTTTAGGTGTTTTACAAATAATATTAAATGTGTTGACCAGTCAATAAGTGTGTGTTTGTGCATTGGTTAATTGCACATATTGCATGAATATTCGTATTTTTAAAGAATGAGATGTTTTTATAAGAGTGTTAATTGTGTATTAAAAAGTGATACAATATGTTTCTTGGTTTGTATGTTGTTTACATTAAAGTGTATATTTAACATATTTTGTTTATGTGTTGTATGCATTTAAGCTTGTACATTATGCATGAAAGCTTTGATTACTTGAAAAATTAATGATGAAAGAGATATCAATTTGTTTTATAAGATAATATGACTAAAGAAACTTAAAGAAATGAATGTGTCAAAAATAGAAAACAAAAAACTTATAAAGGACGGGCCAAGTTTTTAAAAACTTTGTGGTGAAATTGAAAATTCAATATAATATTAAAAACTATTCCTCTATCAATAACGACCATACATAACCTTTTGTTTTAAATGTTTTCGAATTGACCAGTTGAAGAGAAAACGTCAAATTGATGGAATCAGCTAATTTGTTTCTGTTATGTCAAATCGTGTATACTCTTGACGTGTGCATTATATACTTTTCTTACAATGTTTCTATGTAATCGGATTGTTACTAAAGCATTGCTTATGCACATAGCATAATTCCAAATTTTCTCAAATCACTTGATCCGGTCGAGCCACTGGATCACGGTTCAACGGGGATTTTCGGTAAAATCCGCTTCTGGTCACTCGACCGGTTCACGGTTTTACCAACCGGGTCAATTCGAGTTTTAAAACACTAATACATTAATACATAACGATTTTTTTAAAGTAAAACCACGTGCATAATAATGAGTTGTACTAATATCACAATTACAAACATTAGACACGTAAATTTTTTCATATACTCGCATATTAAATAAAAAAATTTAAATAAATTTAATTTATTTGTAAACTCCGTGCGTGCACAGGACTTATAACTAGTAATTTGCAAAGAATTACGGAGCTGGAATGTTTTTAACAGTAAAACGGCATACAATTAAATTTTTTGAGAAATAAAGTACTACGTAATCAGATCAATGTAGATCCAACATTTATCAAAGACCAAACGGACTAATCATAGCCACTAATTTTTTCATTAAATTAGAAAAAACTCACTTTCCACCTCTTTTTTTAAAATAAAATATCTTGCAAACGGTAAATCGTCAAACGACAAAAAATAGACTATCGCGACGAGAATTAAATCATCTTTCTATAGAGGGGCACTTTGATATACTTTCGACGAACTTTTGACGAACTTTTTTTTTTGATTTTTTTCGGGCACTTTGATTTTTTTACGTTTTCGTCAGACGAGATCGTAAAAAACTGACGAAAACGTAAAAAAATTGACGAAATCGTAAAAAAACAGACGAAAACGTTAAAAAACAAACGAAATCGTAAAAAATAGACGAAATCGTAAAAAAACAGACGAAATCGTAAAAAACGGACGAAATCGTAAAAAAACAAACGAAATCGTAAAAAAACAGACGAAATCGTAAAAAAACGTGCGAAAACGTAAAAAAACTGACGAAATCGTAAAAAACAGACGAAATCGTTAAAAAACGGACGAAATCGTAAAAAACAGACGAAATCGTAAAAAAACAGACGAAATCGTAAAAAACAGACGAAATCGTAAAAAAACAGACGAAATTGTAAAAAAACAGACGAAATCGTAAAAAACAGACGAAATCGTAAAAAACAGACGAAATCGTAAAAAAGGACGAAATCGTAAAAAAACTGACGAAATCGTAAAAAACAGACGAAACTGTAAAAAACGGAAGAAATCGTAAAAAAACTGACGAAAACGTAAAAAAACAGACGAAATCGTAAAAAAACAGACGAAATCGTAAAAAAACAAACGAAATCGTAAAAAACGGACGAAATCGTAAAAAAACTGACGAAAACGTAAAAAACTGACGAAAACGTAAAAAAAAAAAACCCAACGAATATCGTAAAAAACGTGGCTGATAAACTAAAAAAAACTGACGAAAACGTAAAAAAACAGACAAAAACGTAAAAAACAGACGAAAAGGTAAAAAACTGACGAAAATTTTAAAAAACCGATGAAACCAAAAAACGGACGAAAACGTAAAAGAACTGACGAAAACGTTAATAAACGGACGAAAACGTAAAAAAACAGACGAAAACGTAAAAACAGATGAAATCGTAAAAAAAGGACGAAATCTTAAAAAAACGGGCGAAAATGTAAAAAAACAGGCGAAAACGTAAAACAACGGGCGAAAACGTAGAAAAAGGGCGAAAACGTAAAAAAAAGGGCGAAAACTTAAAAACCCAGACGAAATCGTAAAAAACGGATTAAATAAAGAAGATCCGCCTAGTTGCCCATTTAGTGTTTATATATGTCCATAAGCGCCCATTTGATGGGCAAAAAGTGCCCATAAGTGCCCATTAGATTGTAAGACAATGATAAAACCCGTTTGGTATAATATTATTGATCAACCAAATATATAGAGTACAAGATATCAAACCCTAATGGACCCAACCCACAAGCCGGGCTTGGGCCATATTTATTCTCTAACACTCCCTCGCAGTCCGAGCGGCGAAATCGCGAAAGCTTGGACTGGAGAAGAAAAAAAAACTAAGAAATAAAAATTATTCATGCAGACTCAAGGTATATCTATTTGTCGAAGATGACAGACTCAACCTGTATCTATCTGCTTAACACGGCAGACTCAAGGTATATCTATCTGTCAAAGATGGCAGACTCAACCTATATCTATCTGCCGAAAACCAAAAGTCGTCTCGGGACTTATACCTTAGATTCGACACCAACAAAAGTCATCTCGGGATTTGATACCCTAGATTCGACACCAACAAAAGTCGTCTCGGGATTTGATACCCTAGATTCGACAAACAAACAAACACTTGTCGTCTCGGGAATGATACCCTAAATTCGACAATAAAAAACAATTAAATAACTATAATTTTTTTTTAATTCAACATCACATATGCCCACGAACCATCATAACCATCATGGTGGATCCGGTTGGATCTCCCTTTTTCTGTATGCCGACAACTCCAACAACACCAGGAACTCCGACAACACCGTCACCATCACAGCTAACTCGGCTGACCATGATGGATAATCTTTTTTTT
>BQNB010074881.1:0-31644 GCA_026074375.1 Tanacetum coccineum | reverse complement strand
AGTATGTTTCTCATGTGCTCGTTCTTGCTTTTTCTAGCACATGCCATACGCTTTATTTGAATTTTTCTTTTGATTTATCATTATTGTGTATTATGGCAATTCTTTTTCGAACACACTTTTGATTTGCTTTTTCGCGTATGGATTTAGCTCTCTTTATATGTTTTTGAATATCCTCACAAGAGATTCTTTGTGACATGATACTCTTTCAAGAAAGATGAAGATTTCTCTTTTGATTTTAATCAAGACGCTTTTTGGTTGTGTTGAGTAAATCAAACAAATTTATATACGTATAGTATTAATCCCGTGAAAATTTCTTTCCAAAATACTTCTCAAACAAGAGAAATATAAGGTAAAAATCTCACTAAAGAAAACACAATATGTATATTTTTATCCGGGAAGTATTGTACTACTCGGGTCGTGTCCCAATGAAATCGTGAATTGAGAATTTGGAATAATTCGGATTCGAGTTAAGATTGATAAAGGATTTTTGAACTATTGATTATGCTACAAATATAATAGCACGAATTAAAAACAATTAACTAGCTCGAAATTCAAATGCACAAAAAGTAAAAATGTGAGCTAGAATTGAAATTTAAAATCTAAGACACTACTTTTAACAAACTTTTTGCCTAAAAATCACAAATTTAAAAAGAAAATTTTAGGAAAAAGAATTGGAATTTTTTAACTATTTTTGAATTTTTTATGAATTTTCTAAGAAAAAGAAATTAACTAAAATCTATTTTAATTCCTAGAAAATACAAATTAAACTGGAAAAATTAGGAAAAATGATTTTAAAATACTAAAATGGTGCAGAAATCAATTGACACTAAAAGCCCTAATTTTTATAACCTAATTGTGTTCTAATTTTATCAATTAAAACTAAAAACCTAATTTTATAAAACTAATTTCAAAAAATATTAAAACTATTTTATTTAATCTAAAAAGACAGGGTAGAAAGTGAAATAAAGGAAAGTAAAGGGTAGGCGGGTAAACTATTGCAAATTTACACAACAGTGAAAACGATTAACCCTAAACTTTGGGAAAAATACTAAACAGACCCTACGCTATGGCTTATTTTTGGCTTATTGAAAAAGTGAGTTTCAGCTAAAACTCAAAACTACAAACTTGTTGAACAACTTATTCTAAACAACTTTAATAAAAGCACCTTCTACTTTTATCAACAGAATAAGCTAGAAAATCAGCATCTTAAAATCTGTTACAGAAACTATATGTTTTCCTATCTTTTTGGATTTTGGCTTATTTCAAGCTTATTTCTAGATGAACATGGAAAACAAAAGAAGCTATTTGTAGATCAATGAAACAAAAAGAAGATAGAATGTAGGATTTAAGATATGTACTAAAGGATTTCTTAAAATACATTAAACTAAGCTTTAAATAAAAATAACAAGTAAATTGAACTGGAAAAAGTGAAAATTTGTTGCTTTAAAAACGGAGATAAGCTTTTTCTAACAAGCAAAAAGCTTAATACTAAACCTATAAAGCTCAAATTTGGAAAATAAGCTATGCTATTGATTTAATCTAACCTAGAAAAAAGGTTCGTCTTGATTTAACTGCTAGAAACTAAAAAAATCACAAGAAGTATAAAGCCTAGAACCCCAAAATGCTACTATATACTACTTTTAGCAGGCAAAGTTAGAAGCTAAATCTATTATCATGAAATGAAATTTAAGACTTATCTACAACTAAAACTAATGGAGAACTAATGGAATGCTTAAATTCTAATTCTAACTTCCTAATTAAAAGATCTAAAATCTAATCTAATAAAGGAATGAGCAACAGCAGTACTAACTGAGTTAGTACTGTTGTTTACTGGTGCAATTGGCACAAGTCTAAAGTGCAGGCTAAATTATCACCTAAAAAAACTCTTATACTAACTCAATTCATGTATGTAATCCTGTATTAACTATGTTTGGGCTCTAAAATGCCTTGAATCTCTAACCACTAAAGTTACTTGAACACAAAACTGTCCTGGTGCAAGAGAAACTTTCTAAACTAATAAAATTCCTTAAGTCATCTCACGAACTACTACATACTAAATCCATATTAAACTTGCTAAAATACTTGAATTCAGCTATGTAAGAAATTTAGACAAATGTTTTTGACTTTAAAAGTCAAATTAAGCTTGTACCAAACACTCCTTTGTTAAAACTGTCTAAACTATAGTAAACTTAAAAGCTGATTTAAAACTAAAAAGAAAGCTAATCCTTTTACTACTACACTAAGTTTAAACCTACTTAACAATCTGAGCAAATAAAATCTACAGCTTATTAGAGAGAATAAGCTACTTTCTCTCCTAGCTTATTAATACTAATGACAGTTTTAAAAGAGAAACTAAGATTACTCAAGTTTTATCTAATAAAAACTCAAAACAGCTAGATAACAAGTCTAAACAAATATGTTTGAAAGAATTGAACAGGAATGAATAGTAATAAGCTAATGTTTAGAACTGAAATTAAGCTGAAATGAGATTTTAGAAATGAAACCTTGAATTTTTTGTAGTCTCAGCCACAAGCCACTCTATCTGAGTGAGTGGCTTAAAATCATACACCTAAGTGGCTCCCTAGCCTCTAAACCTAACTAAAACTACAATAACATATTGAGTTTAAGCATAGGTTTAGAGGCAAGGGAAGCCACTAGGTGTAAGATTTAAGCCACTCACTCATATAGATGCTTGTGGCTTGAGACTACAAAAAATACAAGTTTCATTTTATAAAACTCATCAGCCTTAATTTCAGTTTTTAAAACATTGAGCTTATAACTATTCTCCTTGTTCAATTCTTTCAAACATATTTGGTTTAGACTTGTATATCTAGCTTTTTTGAGTTTTTTTTTAAGATAAAACCTTGAGTAAATCATAGATCTCTTTTTAAAACTTTCATATATTAATAAGCAAGGCAGAAGTAGCCTTAGTGTCTCTCTAATGAAGCTGTAGATTAAATTGCTCAATAGCTTAAGTTAAGGTTAAACTTAGTGTAATAAAAAAAGGAATTAAAGCTATTTTAGTTTTTAAATCAGCTTTAGAATACTATATGTTTAAGGACATTGTTAACAAGGAGTGTTTGGTACAAGCTTAATTTGACTTTTAAAGTCAAAAACATTCTGTCTAAATTTCTTACATAGCTGAATTCAAGTATTTTAGCAAGTTTACAATAGGATTTAGAAGTTAGTGAGTTGAATTCAGAATTTTATAGTTTAGAAAGTTTCTCTTGCACCAGGACAGTTTTTGAGTTCAAGTAACTTTAGTGGTTAGAGATTCAAGGCATTTTAGAGCCCAAACATAGTTAATACAGGATTACATACATGAATTGAGTTAGTATAAGAGTTTTTTTTAGGTGATAATTTAGCCTGCACTTTAGACTTGTGCCAATTGCACCAGCAAACAACATTAACTAAACTCAGTAGTACTGCGGTGCCTCATTTCCTTTATTAGATAGATATTAAATCTTTAATTAGGAAGTTAAATTAGAATTTAAGCATTCCATTAGTTCTCCATTAGTTTAGTGTAGATAACTCTTTAAATTTCTTTCAAGCTGTATAATTATGCATAACTTTTGGCCTGCAAAAATGTAGTATATGTAGCAGTTTGGAGTTTCTAGCTTATACTATTTCTTGTATTTTTTTAGTTTTGCCTACTGTTTAAATCAAGAAACCTTTTATCTAGGTTAGATTTAAATCAATAGCATAGCTTATTTCCAAATTTTCAGCTTTAAGGTTTAGTATTAAGCTTTTTAGCTTATTAGAAAAAAGCTTATTTCAGTTTTAAGAAAAACTTTCACTTTTTCATTTCAATTTACTTGTTATTTTTATTAAAGCTTAGTTAATGTCTGTTTAGATATCCTTTGAGTTTCATATCTTAATCAACATATATCTTCTTTTAGTATTTTCATTTCATTCTATAAATAAGCAGTTATAAGCCAAATACTTAAAAATCTCTAAACCCCTAGTTTCTGTAAACCATAACTAAAAAGCTTAGAATTTCCAGCTTATTCTTTGTTAAAAGTAGGATATTTGCCTTTTAATATAGTAGTTTAGAATAAGCTCTTTAACAAGTTTTGAAGTTATGATTTTTTTGCTGAAACTCAATATTTAATAAGCCAAAAATAAAGTTCATATCGCTGAGGACTTTTTTTGTATTATTGTAATAGTTAGAGGGGTACACTTTTTAACTGCTGTGGTAAGATACTCATAGTAAACCCCGCCTTACCTTTAGTTTGTTTAATGCACTTTTTTACCTGTCTTTTTAGGAAATATTAAATATTTTAATAATTTTGTTATTCTAGTTTTAAATAATATTAGGTTGAAATTTTTAATTGATAAAATTAGCTCAATTAGTCTATAAAAATTGGGCTATTTGTGTCCAATAAATTTCTGCACCTGTCAAGTTCCTATAAAAACCATTTTATGCCATATTTTCTAGTTAGTATATTTGTAATTTTCATGATTTAAATAGATTTAAAGGTAAAATCCTATTTTCTTAAAAAATTTCAAAAAAAAATACAAAAAATAGTTTAAAAATTTCAATCTTTTTCCTAAAATTATTCTTTTAAATTTGAGAGGTTTTAAGGTAAAAAGTTTGCTAAAAGTCGTGCCTAGATTTTACATTTCATTTTTAGCTCGCGTTATTTTTACTTTCGTGCATTTAAATTTCGAGCTAGTTATTGTTTTTTTTAAATCGTGCTATTAATTTTGTAGTATAATCAAAGTACAAAAATCTTTATCAATCTTAACTCGAAACCTGAATTATTCCAATTCTCTATTCCACATTTCGTTGGGACACGACCCGAGGTAGTACGATACTTCCCGATAAAAAATATACCAAAAGGTGATTTTCCCTTTAGTGAGATTTTAACCTATATTTCTCTTGTTTGAGAAGTATTTGAGAAGAAATTTCACGAGATTAATACTATACTTATATAAATTTGTTTGATTACTCGCAACCAAGTCCCCTGATGAAACAGTACTTTTTTACAGTTCACAACAGTTATAAAGTTAATTTTATAGTTTTTATGTAATCGTAAAACCCGTAAACGTCCGAATTTTAATCCGTATAGCTCCGTTTTTAGCGATTCTTTCGAGCACTTCTTGTAATTGAAAGTTAATATTTATTTATGATTGATCACAAAAATAACTATTTCTGTCATGAACAGTAACATTAAGTAAAAATAGTTTTACAAAAGTATTAAAATCGTAAACTCGCGAAATTCATAACTCTTTCGTTATTAATTTAAAAATTACGTCATTTTGGAATCCTAACAGTATGTATAATTTGTTAAAAATTCCAAACTTTCTGTTTTGTATAGTTTTTATAAATTGTTTTATAAAAATGTTCTTTTAAAAAAATCCGTGTTATTACCGTATAACTAGTTTATTTACCGTAACTTGTTTCGGTTATAAATCGGTTTTTGACTTCATTTACATATCCGGTGGTCTTCGTGAGACGTTATTATTTTTATAAACTGTCAAACCCACTGTTGGAAATTCGTAAATCCAAAGCAGCCCCTTAATAACCATAATAACATTTTATAATAAGCTCTGTTTTATGTACTTTTTACTTTGTAAATTACGCACAATCCATTTATACCTTATATTATTAATATTCCCTACATATAATAAAAGGTCCATTATCCATTCCCTTTTGTCCAAATGTCCAAGTTAACAAGTTCCATAATTATACATATAACCATACTTTCTTAAGTAAATCCTTAATTACTAGTTTAAACATAATATTTTTATAACATAAAACCAAGAGTGTACAAACCTTACAACCATTTTTTAACCTCAATATACCATCCATATAACATGTGTACAAGTTCATAAATCATGTTTACAAGAAAAATCCACTTTTACAAGTTAAACATATCCTAAGTGGTGATTTTACTACATAGAACATAAAATCATGAAAATGAAAAGATAAAGGTTTTAAGTAACCTTAGTGATGAATGATGATGATGATAAGTAAGTGATAAACCCTTGTTTAGACTCACAACCAAAGCTTGCAATTATGAAAACCCCTAGATAAGGTTTATAACCCTAATCTTACTTTCTTTGCTTCAATAAATTGAAAAATGGTTAACCAGGCTTGTCAAACAACCCCTTAAATATCTTAGAATGATTTTTGCTGGCTTTAATATATTGTAGATAAAATTTGTAATGGTATTTGGAGTATAAGGGTGATTTTGAGCCGTGGCATCAAAGAGAGAAAATGAAGTTTTGATCTTTTACACTAATTGTTTTGTTTTATGTGTTATAACTCTTGTATACCTTGTATTATGTAGGAGCTGTTGGTCAAAAAATGCAATAGATGAGTCTTGGGAACAAGTAGGGTCATAAGTGAAGACCATGGTCGCAAAAGTAGACATATTAGGGCAAGGTTTTAATGGCAAGAGTATAGTACAAGACCAACTTTGTTAAATTGTGTGCTCTTATGTTCTTTTGTGGGTTTTGTGCCATGGATAGGGGGGAATGGGTTACTAGAAGTCATTTGATAGTTTACAAAAGTATCTATTAATTATACGTAAGTTATAACTTGTAGATTTTTGTATAAAATGTTCAATTGTACGATGTTAAAGTCTTGGTTGGTTTTTTCTTGTGTACAAATTAACATATGAAGTATTAAATTGGGTAAAGTTAATAAGACTTTAAGTATGGGTACAAATCGTTGGTATTTATTAGCGTAGAATTATATTTGAGGTTCCGGGGAATGCCTAAACATAATTTATCGTGAAACGTATACGCTTTTACCGATCCTCAAAATAAACTGACAAAGACCATAAATATCTCAAAAAAATATTTTAAAACTGATTTGATGTAAAACATTTAATTGTTTTGATGCCTGTTTATGAATTGACCGCTAAATTTTTAGCATTACGCTATTTTACTTATACATGAAATTAAAATCAACGCGTACAACACTAAAAATAACAGAAGATTAATACCGGTTAATGAACTTGAAACACGGGGTGTTATATACTTCCCCCTTTAAACGAGCCCTGTCCTCAAGGCTTCCGATGCAGCACCATGACGACGGTGGCGGTCTTGGTGAAGAGTGTGGTATTTCTTCTTGAATTGGTCTTCACGTTCCCACGTGAACTCAGGACCTCTCTTGGAGTTCCATCAAACCTTGACTAATGGGATGCGGCTTCGCTTCAACCGTTTAACTTTACGGTCCATGATCTCAACGGGTTCCTCAACAAACTGAAGCTTGTGATCAAAATAAGACCATCCAACGGAACGGCTAACGCTTTGTCGACATAGCCACTTTTTCAATTGGATACATGAAATTAATGTGAACCTGCTTAGCTCTTCCTAGAAGCTTCGAGCTTGTAAGCAAACCTCTCCAACCTTTTCTATCACCTTGAAAGGTACAACCTACCTGGGTTTAACTTCCCCCGTTTTCCAAAAAGTAACGAGCCCTTTCCAAGGCGAAACTTTAAGCAATAACTTTACCCCAAATGGAATTCCATCTGTTATTATACTTAAGATCGGCGGTAACTCTACTTTCGATCACGATTCCGTCTTGCACGTTGCTAATAAAAATGAATGAACAATGTCAATAATTATTCTCAAAATAATTATTCAACGCTTAATTGATGTAAACCTTTAACCGTTTGATGCTCGTTTACATTGAACGCTAATTTTTAGCCTACGCGATTTAGCTTAACGTTTATGATTTAAAACAAACGCGTACAATACAAAAGATACATAATAGATTTATCGACGTCGTTAATGACTTGAAAACACAGGGTGTTATAGCTAAGCCAAAGACTCGGTCACGATATACAAACTTTACAAAACTCTACATCAATCTCTTTATTTTTCTTTTCTTGACTCTATGATAAACATAAACATAAGCAAATGACAGCCCGTACATTTTTTTAACTTTTTTATATATAAATGTTTTGTACACTTTTGCCCTGCCATTGCTTAAACATATAATACATCATGGAGGTTTATAGATACACCCCTACACTTGAACTTTTACATACTTGATAATTACAATCTAACTAATGACCCGATTTGAGGTGGATCAACATAACATGGAGCTTATTGAGCTCTATTGAGGGTAATAAATTACTTCTTCCTTAATTCTTCATAAGATGAATACTATCATGAATCCCAATCATCTCAAAACTATATTTACAAGGATAAGAACTTAGCAACCGTATACTCAAATAATTAACTTGGGGTTAACACAACAATGTACTAAAATCGAGTACATACAAGGTAGGGTAAGGTGATTAGTCTTAAACGAGTCGAAGTAATATTATAAGTATTTCCTGTTAGATGTAAGAATTACTTTAGGAAAAGTAATAATTAATCTTCTGGATGTCGTATCCACGGTGAGAATTGAATTTGAGATTTTACGTTAATGCTTTTAATTGGATGCTTGATTTCCATTTTGTTTTTGATTGGTTTTAGATTTAACTACTTTTATAACTAAAGGAATTATTTTTAATATTACTAAAAATTATAGTAATGATTTAAACTACAAAATATTAAGCAAATAGACCCTTAAGTGTGAATGTAAGTTTTTATTGATGAATTAATCCCCGTCTAATAAACTATTTTCTCACAACATTGGTTTATTTTGAAAATAATCTTTTATCTAGGTATTAATTACTAGATTAATGCCTAATTATTCTTACGGCTTTTGGTCATTTAAATAATCAAAACATCAATCTAAATAATCCGAAAACTATTAATCAACAATCCCTTTTTATTTTCACACTTAATTCACTAATCACTACTCACTTAACAAGCATATATAAAACTACTCACTAACCATGCTAACAATCAAATTAACAATCTTAAACATTTTAAACAGTTTAAACTATAACTACTTAATATTGAAGTGAGAAAGAAAGTAAAACCCGATCGAAGCTACGAAGACGAAATAACCACCCGATTATATAAACAAAATAAAACACCAAGTTTACTTCTTTGTTAGACTTTATTCAACTAATTAGATGATAAAGTTATAAACTTTATAATCTAATAAGCTTGTAAAATCTAGTAAAGCTTTAAACTTAGAAATTAAACTAGTTTATACAACCCTTAAGCTCCACGCCAAAGAGATAGAATAAGTTCCATCAAAATCAAAAACTAAAACAAGGTTAGATCAAATAAGCAATATTAATAAGCTATAAGCTAATAAGCTTAAATCAGGAAGAATAAGTATTTCGAATATATATAAGCTAAAAGCTATGAGTTCCAAACAAATTAAGCTATACTAATAATTCGAAATAAGCTAGATCTAAAAGTGAATAAGCCTAACTTATCAAAAGCTTATTTAAATAAGCTATAAGAAGCTTATTCAAACTATAAGCTATAAGATCTAACAAAAATAAGCTATCTATTAAATCGAAATAAACTAGATATATTGATGAAATAAACTGGAGATATAAGCTAATCAAAATAAGCTATTGTGTAACTTATTCGAAAACTAGAAATGAATGGGTATTTAAAGCCCACGAGCTGCTGGGGGTAAATCGGTCATTTCCCCTATTTAAAACCCTCTTAATCTCAAATATGACCAAATTGCCCCCCATGACGCGCCTTTTCCAGCTAATATATTCCTCTTGGACTGGTCGTATCGTGCCACGCGTCCTTCTAGAAGACCAATCATTGCCTCGGGATCCAATCTTCGTACTGAACCTCTGACACGTTTTTTTAACAGCTCATAATTCCCTTTTTAGCCAATAGAATGCCGCCACGTCACCTTCTAGAACCTGGTACTGAGCCAATCATTACCTCGGGATCCAATCCTTATACTGCACCCAATCATTAGCCTCGAACAATCATTGGCTCGGATCCATACCTCGTACCTGCAACCTGCACAGTCTGACATGTCAGAACCTACCACGTGGTAGGCTGTCATTGGACAGCTACCGCTACGTGTCTATAGTGGGTCCCACATGCCACGTCATTGCTAATGTGGCAGCCACGTCAGCAGCCATGTCAACAAGTGGGACCCACTTGCTGACATGGCAGGTCAACGGTTAACGTTGACCATTGACCAGTCAATGGGTCAACGGTGACCGCGTCTGGATCGGGTCGGGCCGGGTCTAGATCGGATCGGGCCGGGTCTAGATCGGATCGGGTCGCCACATGGCACCACCTGAGTGGCCCATGTGGCATGTGATAATAATATCACAGTGATGTGTTTCAAAAGCTTTAAATTTATAATGACTGATAGTACCAATTTTATTTTAGGGAAACACACGGGTAAAAGTATAACCCACGTATGTAGTATGACCTTTTTAGGTAAGACTAGGTCATTCCACGGGATTGGGTATTCTAAGAATAAGCCGATAATATTACGAAAAGGTACTTATCTTATAGACTGTCATGGATCTAAAGATAACGATTTGATTCAAGAAATAAAGGACATGTTTGGTTAAGAAACAAGAAATATTATGGATAAACTTGAGTGATTCACGAATAAAATTATAATCGATTTAAGAATGTTTAATTACTTAGAAAGATTATCTATTGTTCATAACGAAAAACCCTTTCGGCCTTTATCTTTTATTATGAAAAATGCTTTAAGTGTAATTCGTGTTTGATAATGAGTAATATAAATTTGCTAAACCTAGTTTGTTAGATATGTGGTTTAGCGTTAAACCCTTTTGTACTTGGGTTAATGTTCGTTTACTTAGCCAATCCTCACAAGGCTAAGGTCTAGTTGTCATAGACAAACAACTTTGAAATCAAACACTCAACCGGAGTCTTTCGACCTATATCTGGAATGAGTGGTGATCAAACAAAGATTAAAGAGTCCAAGCTCAAAAGCATCAAACTTATATTATTCATATCAAAAGCTCAATCAAAAGTCAAGTTTGATCTATAATAATCATGTGGCTCTTAACCAAACATGTTAATCTACTCAACAATCATAATAACAACACATATAATAATCATAGTGAATCCAAAATTCATATCATCAAAAGATAGAAACATGTTTTTACCAAATTTCAAGAGTAGAAGTTCCAAATATTATAATGCCTTTCAAGAACAAGACAACAATTCACTATAGTAACACTAGCAACTTCATGGAACTTTTCTTCCTTCTCTACTCGGAAAGTGATGAAGGTGATGGTTAACCTTCAAAACCTCCTAGAACTACTAAAGCTACTAGAATGGATGATATGATGATTGAAAGATAATAATGGAATGATTTTGATCCAAAATTCGTGCTCTATTTATAGCTGAGGATGGGTCTTCAGTTGCTGAATTAGGGGGAGTGAAGAGTTGCACAATCATTGCAATCATTTATGATTTTGGAGTAACTGACGGAAAAGTGTGCCGTACATAAGAAATTGTGCGCCGCACTTAGTGATTAATTAAAGGGCATTAATTCGTGTAGAAGTACGCCGCACAAAATACATTATGTGCCGCACTTTAGATTTAATCGTTAGTGCTTTTAACTTGATTTCTTTGCATTGTTAGTCCTTTTCTTCACTTTTGGTCCTGAAATGAATATAACACAGCAAACAAGCAAAACTTTGCAATATTTCATGCGTTAATGTATATATTTAGTGTATTTTTGAGGGATAATTTATGTATATTTAGAGCGTTATCAAATCCCCTCATATTTAGCTTATTGCTTGCCCTTAAGCAATCAAAGCGAAAGAATTTTGTTTAGTAAAACAAATTAATGATCACAAGCAAAGATAACGCGACAAAGCAACTCATGAATTTTTTATAGATAATATTCTTTTTCACACTCGCTCAATTTGGTAAAATAGATATTAAACGGAAGTCACTCATACGCGCAGTCATGAAATGTTCAAATTACCATGGGCTTGTACAAGAAACTAAATTTCACCGACATGGCGTAAGCACCAAACATAAACGTCAAAAGAGGTAAAACAATTTAGTGATAATATTTATTATTTGTTGAGAAAGGTTTATAAATAAATCATAATCCATTTTATTCATAATTTAACCAACTATTCACTTATATCATCCTTCTTCTCTTCTTATATATATATTTTCTTTTTTTTCTTTTTTTTCATCAAAGTGATAACTTTAACTTTTCACTTGGGGGAAACTTGCTTTCCCCCATACATTAAGTAGCACACTTTTGCCATATAATACAACATTGAGCTCTTAATTCGAACGGATTAAATTTCAAATAATTTAGTTTAAAAATATTTCAACAAATTTTAATGGTTTTTCTTATAATTATTTTTTTAACACCTCTTAATTGGTAAATGTTAATAACACTGCCGAACGTTGTTATCTGTTACTACTGCGGTCTCATAAAGAAAATTTCAAAGCACAAGTTTAGAATATCAAAATCACTGACCACACTCATATATTTAAATCGAATATCAATGCTCCAGAAAAGGCGACAAAACTACACAATACCTTAGGTAACGACTTGGTGAGATATTTGCAATTGTCATCCTTAACTCGAGAAAGATAAAAGTAAAATCATTCTTAGGTATCAAAAACATGGATGCCCGAATCCTTAAATCTATTCTCACATTTTTCTGGGTGGTATAAATATGCTAGTAACGTTATCAATCCAGTGTCAGATTGCTTGAATGTGATCAATAAAATGTTATTTTTCAAAATTTTATATTTTTTTTCTTTCAGATTTTTTTTAATCTTTTCCAGTTTATCCCCCCCCCAATACTTAATTGAGATTGTCCTCAATGTGAAAATTTATAGAGAAAAGATAAAATAGAAAAGTGAGATATACTTTTCAATTGCGATCGATATTCTGAATCTTTTCTTTGTGCCAATTCATCTCACGCCTTTACTTGTTTATGAATGTAGATATTGCATAGCACACACAAAGTAATAATATTCCTAATAGATTAATAATAACTAATACGATATATTGTTTTTAAATGCAATTAAAGGCATTTTACACACCTAATAATAATAATTATTAATATAATAATTGTTTTGAAATTATTTTTAAAAACATACGTGATCCTAAATATGTGGACACATAACCAAACTCGTGTCATCTCAACACTACTCGTCATCATCCTGCTGCTGCTGTGGCTGGTACTATGGTGGCGGAGGTGGGTACTACTGATAGTACTGGTCATACTATGGCTGAGCGTAACTAGGTGGGTTGTAGGCTTCATGCAGTGGAACACTATAAACCCCAGCCATATGCTCAAATACTCTATGGATATATGTCCCCAGTGATTGACTGTCTATACTCCATCTGTCTAGCATCTTGACGTATTCCATAGACCTATCTTATCTTATAAATCCTGCATAGATGCTTCGGTAGGGCTAGGGGATATCCAATCTAGGCACACCCAGTTGTGGATCCTTCGGGAATTAAGCTTTTATCAGCATATTGATCAATCTCTAAGTGTAGTTGTATCCAAATCCCTACAATGAATTGGAGCACCCAAACTCCTCACCACATCCTTAGTCAACACCTTGCATTTCCTAGCAAGCTTTGAAATAAACTGTCCACAGCAAATTTGACTCTCTTTCTGAGTCCCAACTCCTTTTCTCTTCATCCATTTTGCAATCACCCAAGCTACATTCGCATATCCATTTTGATGCCTAGCATCAAACATACTCAGAAGCCACAAATCATTTTTCTACACCTTGTCATACCTAGTTGTCCTCTGACACAAATCATAAGTGATCATTTTGTGGATCACCCTCAAAATTAGGTTCCTGATAGTAGAAGTATGACTCCTAGACAAACCAAGGTTTTCCTCTCGACTAATGCTCAACCAATAATCCGTAGCATTAAAATTATCATCACTACGTAAACTTCCTTCAACGTAAACATTGAAACCATCCTCCTCTAGCTCAACTGCTTGATATAATCCTAATCTACGAGCAAACTCCAACAAAGTCAAAATGTGGGCACGTCCACCAAGTCTAAACCTGGTGATCTTCTTTAACTACAATTCATCATCGGCACATACTTCATCAAACTCATAAATAGAATAGCACTCATGGCAAAGTTCGGTATAGATCGGCTCATTGATATTAAAAGCTCTAATCTAAGCCACCAAAGTAAATATCTCTTCTTCTGATTCAGCTTCTTGTACCCTAATTCTTAACATATCATCAATTTCCCCATCGTAACCCATTCGGTTTAACACATCCCAGTTTACGATACATGGTAAGTAAATGTGTTTAGGAAGCAATTGGGCCAATCTAGTATTATACCTAGACTTAGCATCTCGGGTACATCATTCCCATAGTAGAAACTCATGGTGAACTTGTGGAAGCAATACCTCTTCCACGGTGTAACACCCCCAAATTAGGTCGCAGCGGAATAAGGGTCTGGGGCGTGTCACATCTTAGATCAATAACACATAATATATATAGAACGACCATTAAAAGTTGTTTAAAACTGATACATTAGATTTAGCAAACATTTGTTAAAAAAAGCCCGAAGCTTAACTTGTTTATTGTTCATATTACAAAGATACTAGTTCATAATACATGATTTCCAAAATATAATGCAACCATATCTTTAAGCATGTCATCCTAAAATACAAAATCACCAATGTATCACTTGCACCTTGTGCTTACTGACCTCCTGAAAAACATTGCTTTAAAACGTCAACAATAATGTTGGTGAATTCATAGGTTTGATAAATCGTATAATGTTGGACCACAAGATTTCCCTAAGTATATAATAATGCAGGAGATGCAAAACATCACATAATTGTAATTACGTTGCCCTAAGCTCATGACACTGAATCTCGACATAAATAAATAGCAATATAAAATTGCCCACATTGCCCGTATTGATGTTCTAACCCGCAACATCCCTAATCCGACATGGTATACGCTCGTTTGTCTAGTGATAGCTAATCACCCGAACGGGGATGTCAATCCCAATAGATCTATTCATAACATTTGCGCTCACAATCTAATAATTGACAGTTCATAATAATGGGCTCAACTTGGGTTATCCCTATTTAGGCAACACGTAATCATAGTATAAATATTATCCACTTGTGTCCAATTATAAAACAAATGCATGTTTTCCACCCCAAAACTTATAAAACAAAACCATGTAAAACGTAGGGCTATGAACTCACCTTGAGTGAGCGATAATTAAGAATATCACCGAAAATGCGTCACGCAAATGATCGAATGCAACCTAAATTAATATAGGTCGTATAAGTACTAGGCATTTAATTAACTAATACCATGTATAAGTCTATGTACTTACATCACCATCTAATTGTATTTGTGAAAACATATCTATAAAGTTAAAACATTTATAAATATCGTTTTAGTAAAACTGACATAACTTTCGCGTTTCAAGTCAGATTTGGATGTTTCTTACATTCACGTTTTCGTAGTTGAAACATATATCATAATTATACATTTTTCATATTTTGAGCTCTTCTTATAAACAGTAACTTTTACTGTTCATGGGTTTTATAAAATTATTTTTATAAAACTATTCGTCGTAAACCCGAAAACGCCATATTTTATTCGTTATAGCTCTGTTTTTAGCGATTCTTTCGAGCATGTTTTCGTAACTGAAAGTTCTATTTATTTATGAGGTTTACAAAAATAAATGTTTCTGTCATGAACAGTAACTTTTTATAAAAGTATTATTATCGTAAACTTGTGAAATTCGTAACTCTTTCGTTATTAATTGAAAAATTACGATTCTTATCATTTTGGAATCCTAAAAAGGTGTATAATCTGTTAAAAATATCAAACTTTCTGTTTTGTAGAATTTTTATAAATTGTTTTATAAAAATTCTTTTATAAATCCGTTTATTTAACGTATAACTTGTAAATTACATAACTTCTTCGTTATTAATTCGTTTTTCAAGTTCCTTATATGCCCGGATTCGTCTTGAGATGTAGTATTTTATAAAAACATAAAATAAATATGTTTATATTCGAATTTTTGACAGAAACTTTCAATGTCTTTATTAAATCCATATTTAACCTTTGTTTTTATAACTTTCAACTTTGTAAATTACCACAAGTCTTTTATACCATGTATATTATATGTCTTACATATAAATATGTCCATTAGTCCACATATTGTCCAAATGTCCAAGTTAACAAGTCCATAATAACACTTATAAACCATAACTTTCTTAAGTAAACCTTAATTACTAGTTTATACATAATCATTTTTATACATAAACCAAGAGTGTACAAGTCTTACAACCATTGTATAACCTCAATATACCATCCATATAACATGTGTACAAGTCCATTAAATCATGTTTACAAGAAAAATCCATTTTTACAAGTTAAACATATCCTAAGTGGTGATTTTACTACATAGAACATAATATACATATGAACTCATGAAATGAAAAGGTAAGGGTGTTAGATAACCTTAATGTGATGTAGTGTGATGACCAACAAAAATCTAAACCCTTGTTTAGATTATAAACCCAAGCTTTCAATAATGAAAACCCTAATTTTCCAAATATAAACCTTAGCTTCCTTTCTTGCTTCAACACTTGCAAATGGTTAACCAAGGCTTGCAAATACCTTAGTATATCTTAGGAATGATGTGTGATGGCTTGTATATGTTGTAGAAAAATTTGTATGGATTATTTATAAGGGGTGTTTGTTGCCGTAGCATAGAAGAGAGGAAAAAGGGAGAATGTTTTGAGTTTTTGCTAAGTGTTAAGTGTTATCTATGTGTATACTTGCAAGTATACATCATATATAATCTTAAGCTAGTCAATATTGAGTCCACTTGGTCAAGAGACAAGATGAGGGTCTTTAGGAAAGCTTATGGTCAAAGTTAAACATGTTATGGCTAGGTTTAAATGAGAATATGTTGTACAAGCAAGTTGTAAAAAAAATGTGTGCTCCTTGTCCCTAACTTGATGTATACGTGGGATAGGAGGGGGGAGGAAGAGTTTCTAGAAGATTTTTGCACTTAACTTAATATCTAGTAAGAAATGTATAAGATACAAGTTGTAGGTTTTTATTTAAAGTGTTCCTTTTGTACATGTTTATGTCTTGGCTTATTTTTCTTATGTACAAAGTGACTAATGATGTTAACTTGGGTAAAGTTTAATAAAACTTTGAGTGTTGGATGTAAAAATAAGTATTCGTTGAAGCGTAGATTAATTAATATGGTTCCGGGTATGCCTAAACGAAATTTTATCGCGAAACGTACACCCTTTACGTAACCAATAAAATAAAATGAACAAAGACCATAATTATTCTCAAAATAATTATTTAATACTTGCTTGATGTAAACTTTTAATTGTTTGATGCCCGTTTACATTGAATGATAATTTTTAGCTTACGCGATTTAACTTAACGTTTACGATTAAAAGCAAACGCGTACAATACTAAAAATACATAGTGAATTTATTGACGACGTCAATGACCCTAAAACACGGGGTGTTATAGATAAAGCAAGGGTTTTACAAATGGGTTACTTTGCTAGATCGTGTTTTGTGTATGTAAATTCACAAAAGGTTAAATGGTTTGAGGTGGAACTGCAGGGAGCTCAGGGGATCGTGAAGCTAAGGTTTTTCAAGTTAGTAACGATGATACTGCAGTGGCTCAAAGACGGTCAGAGGATAAGCAACCTGAAGAGAAGATAAAAATGAACTGCTTGGTAAAGGAGCAGGAAAAGGGATATCATACTGGGTAACGGGTAACGTTCTTGATTCTTGTAATCAGAGGTCTATACAACAATGTATAAAGAGTGGGGTTGCCAAACATTTGGGTGTTGTAGGGATACAGTAGCAGAATGGGTTGGTTAATGAGACAAACGTGACACTCTTTACTAAGGTATGTTCTTTTTTGATTTAGTCTGGTCTGTCCAAGGTTTTTTGGGCAGAGGATACAACCATGTCTACATATCTAGTGAATAGGTCATCATCATCGATTGGATTTAAGACACTTGTAGATATGTTAGGGTTTTTTGGTTGGCTTTCTAGTATTAAGCAAGGGATGCTTGAACCGGTTAAGGTCAAGTGCATATTCCTGGGATACCAAAAGTATAGTAGGGGTAATAAGCTTTAGGAGGTTAGATGACAGTTGTACTTCAAGGTAGTGCTTTACATGAATATGGGTTTCAATAAGAGTGGGGAATACAAGAAAACTTTCATTGGTTCTGGTGTAGGTACGGGTTCAATGCAGGTGTTGCATGGATTTGTTAGCCTCAAAATATTGAGTCGAACAATGAAGTTCGTTCATTAAGAATATTAGGTCTCGGTCATTATTAATGTAATGTTGTGAAAGGCTAGATTAGAATACCGGGCTCGTTTAGTAATTTAATATTATATGTGTTGCGGGTTTAATCCTAAGCAAAACTCGAGCCCGATCCGTGTTAGTTATCTGTTTCCCGTAGATTAAATTAGGTTTTATTTAATTAATTTTAGTTGTAATTATATCAGTGTTTCCATCATATCTAAATATTCTCCATCATTCATTTTCTCATCAAACCAGGATTACCTTCAATTGCAGCCTCGTTGGGACATACGACCCGGGAATATCTCTTCCGGAATCTTTTTATCATTGATTCTATCTTGCGTATTTTATCCTTTTGTGGAATTTGACCTTTTGCCTTGGTCAAGGGCATTCGGTTAGGATCTGTATTAGGGTTGCTATATAAGTATATACTAAGCATCGAACCAACAAACTCATTGGTTCACATGAAGTACAAACTCAGGATTCAATATACTATCATTCAGCACATGAAATGGAGCAACACTCAGCATGGGAACTATTCAGTTATAGAGAAGACGGTAATGAGGTTGCTTTTGCAGTTGCTGCAGTGGATAAGATATATGCACATAAGTTATTGACTTTCAATAATACAGTTGCTTATGAGGTGATTTTCAAGTGGGAGGCTGGATTGAAAGTTGATATGGATGCTCGGTCAGATGTATATGTGCTCAGCAATGATTGCAAGAAATGCAGTGACGACAACGATGGCTATTACTGGGAGTATACACCAAGTATGTTCATACATCTATTTCTCTATATAGATGATATGGTTTTTTCTTGCGGATGCAAGGCTGAGATCTGGGATATCAAGGGTTTGCTGGATGAAACAAAGGATAATATACTTGGTATGGAGATCATCAGGGATCAGAGTGGTAATACTCTGAGGGTGTCACAGTCCAGGATTCACAACGAAAAGTTGGTACATACTTTGTTGAAAGGGCACTCCACACTGTCGTTGGAGGATAGTCTATCAATGAACTGTGATGTGGAAAAGAATGGTAAGAGGTCATATTATATGTCTATATATATATATATATCGCTCAATTCGGTCAAATTCTCATAATTCCATACAATGGTCAAGCCATTTTTACAAACGAATAGGATCTTGCATCTCTTCAGTATTCTTGAGAAACCGAGGGACCATATTGCACCGATCTTCCGATGACATTCGTCGACTTCTTGAGTTGGAACGTGTTATGGTCGACCGCGTACATTAAAAGTCAAACGGTCTCTCTCAATCCAAATCAAATTCTCACCAAATAATTAAGCCTCGACATGAAGCAATGGGAAGAGCTCATTGATGAAAATGTGTACTGGACAATGAGGACATCGGGAACATCCTTCCCGCTTGTCTTGCTCACATTTTGTATTTGTTTGTTGCCCGAAGACAATACAATTCTTGCTTATTTTTTCGTCAAAATAATTCCAATATGCGAAGATAATACTGCGCAACCGCTAATCTTCGGTGAATGGGCGATGTTTCTTACTCGAGTCGTGTAGACGAGCACGTCATGGGTGAAGACATATCCAGCATCTTGAGACAATGCATTGGTAGACAATAGTAAATCGAGTCATGCATCTATTGCCCCTAAAATAACTTGACGACTCAAGTGGATCGAGTGCAAGGTCACGTCATTCGTATCTTCTTTATCTACTCATGCAATTATGGCACGTCTATCTCATCAACCAGATGATGAAGATGTGATGATATGATGATAAATATCCAAACTTCTTCAGTCAAGTACTCCATCTCCTACCACCCTACCATAACTCTCTTATCCTCCTCAACTACCAAAACAACCAAATGTCTTCCATTTCCGAACAACCGATGAACTCTCATGGGAACACAAACTGTCCTGCTCAACCAAACACACAAATGCATAAGGAAAGCGCGAAGGTTTCAAATCAATGGAAAGGCACTTAAAAGACGTGTTTAGCAAGAAGAAGAAAGAAGACATAGGATTACAGTGACTAGATGGGCTAAGTTAGTTTAAGACCATTTTTAACTAGCCCCCCCCACCCCCCCCCCAACATTATGTGAATGTTAAATTAAACAAACTTGTTGGTGATCATCTGATGTATTCGGAAAGACTTATGTGATGGTATTTTTAGGTACTTTTTGCTATGCTACTTAAACATTGGTTGTTTTATTAAATCAACTAGTTTGTTGAGCCACTTTGGTTTTCATAATTAAATATTTATAATTACATGTAACAATGATTAAATATGCTCATAAAACTCAATAAGGCTTGCTGCAAATAAACCACCAAAACATAAATACTCTCACAAAAATCTGAGAAAAATCGTTTTTCTGTGAAAAATGGAACCAACAGAGGGCGGCCCCTTAATTCAACATGGGCGGCCCCCTTAATTTTAAGGGGATCGCCCCCTATTTAAGGGGACCACCCTAGTATTTCACGAGTAAAACAATATTTTTTCTGCTTTTTGACCCTCTTTTACCTAGTCTCAGCTATCTTTGCCCAGAATGCTCGAATACAATTTGGAATAACTTAAACTAGTTCAACTCATTCATTTTCAAGACCTAAAACCATTTCCTTCCCATAAATCACCTCCAAATGATCATCTCCAATACACCATTTTCTTCATCATTCATCAACCATTATCAACATCCATGGCATCCACTAGAGCTTCGATTTCCAAAGCCTCCAAGAGACCAAAAATCAACATCATTCCACTAAAACAATTGTTTGTGGATTTAACCCAAGATGACACAAAAACTCCATCACCCAAACTTCAACTCTCATCACCTAGTGCTCCTAATGCGCCCTCCAAAACACCATCAACCAATGACACTTCTTCATCCTCAAATGACTACATACCCAAATCACCAACCTCATCAACATCACTTTCACCTAATGGTTACTTAAACCCACCAACATCTCCTTCTCCAAGAGTTTCTCCACCACCTCCAACTTAAGTAAATGCATCAATGAACATCACTCTCACCCTTTCACCAATTACCCTACTTGATGTCCAATTTGATAATCCATCACCTTTACCACCTATCTTTGGTCATCCTATTCCTTGGAACCTTCTTGAGGCACATGGAGATTCATGTTTGTGTTGCATACACAATCGTACTCTCATATTTGGATTGAGAGATGAATTCCAATATATGTTTTCATATATTGAACATATGATCTCACAACCACCAACAACCATCATCCCACCACCTCCATCATCTTCCCCAAACTAAACATACTCTATGTTTAGTTTCTTAAATAATTGTCCATCCACTATTTTGCAAGCAAGTCCTATGGAGCTTTACTAGTTATAGGATTTTTTAGTACTTTAAAAATTTCATGTATGTTAGCATGTTATTTATTTTCCTTATGTATGCATGAGTGTGGTTCACACACTATTTTACTTTTAATGGATGATTATTGTTGGTTGCATTATTATTATGCCATATTTTTCCTTCTTGCTACATGTTAGAAATATTTGTATTGTTCTAACTCGTTTTTGTAGCCAAGAAACCATAGCTTGATTCCTTGGTGCCCTCGAACGAGGGGGAGCACACATCAAGGGGGAGCATTTATTCCGTCGATTTTACTATCAATTCTCGACGATGCCTTTTTGATTTTAAAAAAAGGGAGACAAATGAGATAAAACTCACTAAATACTTGTTTAAAAATAATTTTACATTTAATGAGTTTAAATTTTGTAATCATCAAAAAGGGGGAGATTGTTGATAGAAATAATGCCTAAAAACATTATTAATATTTTTCACATCTTTATGTTTTGATAATCACAAAATATAAAAACGTTCAATGAAAAATTAAACGTAACAAGTAATTAGTAGTAAATTTTCATTTCGAAAATTATATCACTTAAAGGTATGAATAAATAAATGTTTAATACATTTTATGATCAAATAAATTTTTTATTCAACCTCATACTTTTATAAAATGTTGCAAACATTTTTATAAACATTACAAAATATTTTCTACAATTAAAACAAATGTTTTATTCAAAATAAACATTTTGAAATTCAAATTTTCGAACTTAAAACGGCTAGAAAGTTTTAGAAAATTCTCCCTACACAAAACGACAAACTGGGGAGCGCCTAGTAAGTACAAAATTAGGCTATGATTTTAGTGACCTGAAAAAAAACCATATTTTTATACACCGCATCTCCCTATATAGTATCGTAATAAAAAAACTGTCGAGAGAATAAATTTCATAATTATTCTATATACAGTTTTTTGATTACGATACTATATATGGAGATGCGGTGTATAATAATATGGTTTTTTTTCAGGTCACTGAAATCCTAGCCTAATTATATGACAACTGTGCCTTGAACAGGTTAGTTAACCGTTAGCATTGACTTGAGTTTCATTATGTGTTATAATAATTATGTGTTTATGTGATCTTATGTTAGTTGGTTACAAATTCATTGAGCGTGATCGTCTCATGGTGATTGAAGTTATGGATGCTATGGATATTTTTATATGTTCACATTTTTGTGACAATAAAAATGATGGTAAAATTTTATGTGCGTACGTATTTATATGTATATGTATACGTATTTAAATAATAGGAATTCACAAGGATATAAATTTAGTTTAGAAATTTTAGTTAGTAGATTTTATTATTATTAAGTTAGAAAAATAAAGTATCAAGTGAATTTATTTTTAGGTATCTAAAACTAATTTTATTTAGAATGATGTCTAAATAAATAAAGGTTTTTATAAAAATAAAAAAATTAATGGGTTTTTGTGTAAATAATAAATAAACAAAAAAAATAATAAAATAAAGGGATGTTGGTTCGACCGGATATGGGAGAAAAATGAGGAAGGAAAAACAAATTTTAGTCCAACTATGATTCTAATTTGGTAATTATCTAAATATTTTTCTCTTCACTATAAATACAAACCCATCGCCCTTATTTTTTTTTAAATCGGTCAAACTCAAGAGCAGAAGAAAAGAAAAAAAGATTTTTTTTATTCAAGATCCAAGTGGTGGTTCGTGTTAATTAATCGAAGGTTTTAGGTATGTTAATAAACTTTAATTGTTTTAATTTTCTTTTTAATTCATGTAACAATAAAGTGATTGATAGATTAAGGTTTCATAAAATCTATAAATTAATGGTGTTAAACTTAATTAGAAATATTTAGGGTTTAATTAGAACCATATTGATGTGTTCGGTTAGAGTTAGAACGTGATAAAATTGAATTTAGGGTTGAGCAAAATTTTGAGTCATCTTGTTCGAATGTTATCTCATGATTGGTAACGAGATTTTTGATGAATATTATGTCTATTGATAAGTTCAGCGAGTCTAGTTTCCATAAAATCCGGCCTCGAAAGTTTTTAAGGTCGGGAAGTCATTCAAATGTTGGTTACACTAAAAGTTGTCAGATCAATAAATACGGGTCAGATTTAGGTCATGTTTGTGAAGGTAAAACCTATACTTAAAAGTGTAATTAAGCTTATCCCTTTTACATTAGTTAAGTTTCATATGTTTATGGATAATCCTGTAAAAATTAGCCTCTGAAAGCATGTCTAAGTATGGCAATTAGAGTGATATATTTTGGTGTGCAATCAGATCCGAATTAGGATAGTTTTGAAGTTTGATTTTATTTGAGGTAGTTAATCATGTAAGTAATACTTGAGAATCACAAGGTAGTTAATATACTCATAAATGAACATGAGTGATTTTTGGTATAATTTATGAAGGTCATTAAGTAAGGCTTTTAGGTACGTAAAGAGACACTAAAATTCTGCAATTCTGAGTTAATTGTAAGTAGCTAGTGTAAAGTGTTAGTAAGATGGTTAAGGTTGGGCATGGTGTCGGGGTGACCCATGATGGTTAACTAAACCCTTAGACATCCATCATATGTGTGTTACATGGACTAGAGCTTTTAGCTTGGTCACGTGTAACCGTGTTTATTTATTTATATAGTTGCGTGTAGAGATTTGGAAGCTGCGTTTGAGTATCCAGGTGAGTTTCATAGTCCCATTTTACTATGTTTTCTTGGGATGGAAGTGATGCAAAATATGTTTCAAAATGTTTTGATTATCTAATCTTTGTCCCGTAACATAGGTTTACTCAAGGAAACCTAGAAAATCTAAACCTAATGTTACCTGTTTGCAAATATAAAAACCTGTGTTTTCATCAATTCGTTGACGACGATCAATAAAATCCACAATGTATCCTTTTGTAACTGTACGCATTTGGCTTTAAAATCGTGAAATGTATTAAGCAAAATCGCGTAAGCTAAAAATTAGCGTTCATGTAAAATGGGGCATCAAACAATTAAGCGTTTACATGATCGAGTATAAATAATTATTTTGAAAATAATTATATCCTTGTTCAATTTCTTTTTATTGGTTTACTAAATTAAATACGTTTCGCAATAAAATCAACGTAGGCCATACCCGGAACCGTCAAAACTTTTCTACGCTTCAACAAATACTTACATTTATACCCAATACATAAAAGTTACAAAAATATATCATATGTATCATACATATGCCGAATTTGTAGCAATGTATACAAGATAAATAAGAGAAACCTTACAAGTTAGTCTTTGTACTTCACTAGTTCATTAAACACACCCATACCATGTTTTCCTTGACCAAAGACCATGATCCAAGTCATCCTTAAGACCAAGAACCTTGTCTGGACTAATATTGCACCTTTTGACCACCTAGTACCTATTATTACATGTATCATGCAGAGATAACACATAGAAAACTAAAAAACACTTAGCTAAAATCAAAAATTCCTCCCTTTGGCTCTCCTTTAGGCCACGCTCAAACACCCCATAAATACCCAAATCCATACCAAATATTATTAACAACCTATACACATATTCATGCCATCATTCTTAAGACATTTCAAAGTTTTCCAATATTGGCTAATCATTTACCAAGTGTTAAAGCAAGAAATCATAGAGTAAAGGGTTTTTGCATTTTGGAAATCTAGGGTTTTCTTGGTTAATAATCTTGGGTTTTAAAGTCTAAACAAGGGTTTAGCACTTATTTGTCATCATCCTACATCATCTCATTAAGGTTATCTTAAGCCTTTAACTTTTCATTTATATGATTATATGTATATGTGATGTTTATGTAGTGAAATCACCATTAGGATATGTTTAACTTGTAAACATGGATCTTTCTTGTAAATATAGTTTATGAACTTATACACATGTTGTATGGATAATAATATGAAGTTATAAATGGATACATAAGCACTTTACAATCTTGGTTAAGCTTAAAAGATGTTAACAAATTAGGGTTTTAAAAGATCACTTAATATGTTATGGTTTATAAAAGTTGTTAGGGACTTAATGACTTAAAGACAAATGGACAATATAAGAACTCATAGACTATATGATATATAAGATATAGTATATTAAGAGTGTTGGAAAAACAGGTGGAATTAACTTAGTAGAAAAGTATATAAAACAAACTATATAAACAAGTGTACATTTTTATTAAAAAGGGACTATTTGGTTCGTGTACAATAACAACCATATTATGTATTAAAAAGATAGTACGACTTATGACGATTCCGAAAAGGTAAGAAACTTGTCGAACGGATAAATAACGAAAAAGTTATGCTAATTACGAGTTATACGTTAATTAAACGAATTTTATAAAATAACTTTTATAAAAACTAAATCAAACAGCAAGTTTGATAATTTTAACTAATAAAACATATTTTTAGGTCCTAAAATTGGGATAAGAATCGTAACTTTTTTCAATTAATATCGAATTAGTTATGAATTTCGCGGGTTTTCGGTAATTAAAAGTTTATAAAAATAATTTTATAAACTATGAACAGTAAAAACACTATTCATGACAGAAACTTTATTTTTGTAAACCTTATAAATTGATAGAATTTTCATTAACGAGAACGTGCTCGAAAGAATCACTAAAAACGGAGCTATAACGAATAAAATATGACGTTTACGAGTATTAAACATAATTTAAAGTTTAAAATGAATTATAACTGGTATGAACAGTAAAAAGTACTGTTCATCAAGAGTCAAAAAATATAAAAATGTCAAATTATGATAACTCGTCTAATACGAAAAGCGTGGCATAATAAACTCAAAAATCGGGCTTTAAAACGCAAAAAGTTATGCATATTCACTAAAAAACGGTAATTATAAATGTTTTTAACGTTATTAAACCACATTTTTACCAAAAACAATTAGATGGTGATAGGAACATAAATAGAATTATAAATACTATGTTTTATCAAAGTACTATATTACAGGGAGTTTCATAATGAAGGCCTATTCGGGTTGCGTATCGACGAGATTGCTGGATTACGATTTAAAGTGGGACCTAGCTCTTCCTCATACTTCACTACATGACCTCTTAAATTAATGTTAGCCCGAATGATATTATGCTGGTAACTAACAAGACCTGTATATGATGATTAGTTTAATCTAAGTACATGGAACTTTATATACGACCTTAAATTAAATGGTTGCATCTGACGATTTGCGTAACGCGTTAAACTGTGAGAATTGATTACAAACATCAAGGTGAGTTCAAACAGCCCCACCATTTTTAACGATTTCAATAAATTTATAACTATGGGGTGGAAACATGCTTTGTTTTATAAATTGGACGCAAGTGATATTTTAAATATTGATTACATTGTTTGCCCTGAAGTAAGCGATAGAACCCAAGTTGAGCCCCATTATCATGACTTTCAATTGGCATAGATGTAGTTGTTAATACATTATGTGAGCGCGAATTTTTATGAATAGTTCTATTTGGGGAACGTCCACCTCCCCGTAACCGGGTGTACTAGCTACGCCGAGAAAGAACGTATAGCATGTCCAAATTTGGGGAAGTTTTTAATAGATCTATTCGGGAAACGACCTCCCCGTTCGGGTGATTTGCTATCACCGGGAACGAAGGTTATAGCATTTCAAATTTAGTATGTTTTCGGGTTGAACATCTAATCGGGTAGAAATTGCAATATATAGTTTAATTGCAAGAAAGATCGTCGAGCTTCAGTGTCATGAGCTTAGTGTAAATGTAATCTAGTTTTTGTGAGATCTGCATGTGTTGCATTATCACTAAAAAGTCTTGCGGTCCTGCATATTATGATTTATCAAACCTATGAATTCACCAACAATTTTGTTGACGTTTTTAAGCAATGTTTTCAGGAGATCAATAGGCATGGGATGCCAAGGATGCATTGGGTTATATTTTGGATTACACGCTTAAAGATTTAGGTGCATCATATTTGAGGAAATGTATTGTCAACTTTTGTAATATTCGGCAATGAACAAGTAAAGCTATATGCTTTTGTATTAAATCTTTCAATTAAATCCAATGTATCATTTTAAACGACTTTTTGTGTCGTTCTTATATATCTTGTGCTATTGATCTTGAAGTAACACGCCCCGGACCCTTATTCCGCTGCGACCCAATTTGGGGGTGTTACAGTAGAGGTTAGAAACAGACCACCAACCAGAACTCAACTCAGAAACCAAATGATTACTTATCTGAAACACATGGGCAGGTACGCTCACAATCAGCTGAAGAGCAAGAGTTTTGAAGAAATTCCAAAGTTATACAAGAAGGAACAACAATGGGCACACACTAGTTGATTGCATTAGTGGGACTAGATGCATTCATAATTGATATACGTGTTTATATTATAGTACGTATATTACTATGAGGGTATATTGTATATATACAAAGATGAGTTTGCATTCTTTCGCACAACTCTACAATTATTTATATAAGGGCTATTTATATAAATAGGGGAATATTTCTTTAGGCAAGGTAGTACGATAAGCTCGTAGGTCCTAAGCGCTACCTAAACATTAAGCTATCGAATATGATACCTTACCATCATTCATTTATGCCATAAGTGCATACTCGTATTTACCATACCAGCCTTATATAATATATTTATATAAGTTAAGTTCTGCTCGTTGCAAGCAGTTATGTTTTCATTATCGACGGTTACCTACACATTTGTTTATATTAATTCCGAGCCATAGAGATTCCAGTAAGCTTCTGATGAGGAGCTAGAGGGACCAATGAAGGATCAGCCTCTATCTGCTGATGCCTCACCTACAGCCTTATCACCAGGCTACATTGCTGACTCTAATCCGGAAGAGGATAAGGAGGACCCTGAGGAGGATCCTGCTGACCATCCTGCCGACGGATGAGACAATTATGATAATGAGTCATCTGATGATGACAACGATGATGATGATGTTGAGAAGGATGAGGAGGACGAGGAGGAGGAGGAGCACCTAGCTTCGGCCGACCCTTCTGCTGTACCTACAGATGATCTTGTCCCCTCAAGCTGAGAATACAGAGGCATTTGAGACTGAGAAGTCTGCTTCTACACCACCTACCTCTCCACACCATATCATCTTGTCTTTTGAGACCAAATCCCGTATAGTATGGATGTCTATTTAACACCATACTCTACGATCACCATCTGCTAAGGCAGGCATTACCGAGTTTGCTGCTGCACTACCTTCATCATCACCACCACCAGAGAATGTTGAGTCACTTAAAGATAACATAAGAGTCTAGCATCTAGAATCTTGAGAGGCACCCTGGCCTATAGACAAATAGATTTGTCAGTGTAGCTTGTTTTGTATTATATTCCACTAAACTTGAGTAATACTCGGTTGGTAGTGTTAATAAAAAGCTTGTACTCTTTTACTCATGTAAACGATGTATTAAGTATTAACCTACGCTGTTGGTTATGATCATGCTACTGTACGATAGGGATTTATTTATGCCATGGTTGCGGTTATCTTATATCTATGCATAACGTGGTCTCACCTTACCTACTTGTTGGGATCACGGAGTGTCATGATTTTCCCTTGAATGAAACTTCATATACATTTTGTTCCCTGTGACTTTCAGGAAACAATGACAACTGTTGATCAAGGGATGAGTGTTGAGGAAATTGAGCGGGTTATAGCCCAGCGAGTGGCTAATGCTATCGAGGCTATTGCCATTTATGAGACGAAAACCAACATGGCCCGTAAGTCAATAAGCCAGACCAAACAACAAGAATGCAAGGTAGCAGATAATGCTAACAACAAGAGAAAGTGGGAAGGTAACCACAATGGGCAATGCACTGTAAAGGGCGGAAATTGCAAGAAGGTTGGCCACATAACCCGGGAGTGTAGAAATCCTACTGCTGCTAGGAATCAACGAACTCACACCTGTTATGAGTGTGGAAGTCTGAGACACTTCAAGAGTAAGTGTCCAATAGTGAAGTTTCAGAAATATGTGAACAAAAAGATCAGCACTCTTTCCGAACGCCAGGCTGAGAACAAGAGGAAGTTGAATAACACTCCCAAGAACAATCAGAACCAACAACAGCCGAACAAGAGGCAAAATACTAGCAAAGCTTACGCTGCAGGGCACGGGGAGAAGAAATATTACGGCGGGGCCAAGCCGTTGTGTCCTAAATGCAACTATCATCATGATGGTCCATGTGCCCCCAAATGCCACAGGTGCAACATAGTGGGCCATCTAGTCCGTAACTGTAGGAGACCTACAAATGACAATACTACTAACAACCAAAGAGGCACGGGGATAAGTCAGAAGGTTAATTGCTATGAATGTGGGAATCAAGGGCACTACAGGAGGGATTGCCCAGAGCGAAAGAACCCAAGTCATAAAAACCAAATTGGAGGTACTGGAGCACATGGAGTGGTGCATACCTTAAGAGGAGAGGAAACCGATCAAGACCCTAACAACATTAAGGATGGGATCAAAGCTTAAAAGAGAAAGTTGTCTCGCTTTTCCTAATAAATCCTAAGTTGAAACTATCTTAGACCTTATCTCCTTAGGAGTTCTCGTTGTATTTCCCTTAAATTTCAGTTGTACGAATGATTTCAAATTATCTATCAAATTATCATATTATGAGAATTTCGTCAATATTAACGTAGGTTCCTTATTTACTCTTACTAATACTACCTCTCACGAATTTTCATAATTACTAACGCTTTTTTTGTCGAAATGAGCAATGCATCGTAATTCAATTTTAATGGTCTGATCAACTATGTATACATTCGGAAAGTACCATGCCGTGCTGAGAATAGTCACTCTAAAAACTTTTATTAAGAAAACAATTTCCTACTTTTTGTTTGGTGTGCGTATTCATAAAACGCGTTTACTTTTAGAAATCGAATTAGTAACCATATCCACTAAGCAGACCTTCACTCCGTCTTACTATAAGGTCGACATCATTTCATATCATATCCTAAGCCGAAACATATCGCTAGTCGCCCTAGGACAATTCGCTATCAAATTTACTTGCCACTAGAAAATTTACTAAATCACCCATTCAACATCGACTTAATGCCGTAGAATTTGACAGTTTTGACGTCATGATTAGTATGGATGGGTTGGAAGATACCAAGTGTTTTGTTGAGACGAAAAGATCATTCAGTGTTTCATTCAGAAACGAACTAAAACACTTGGATCTATTCGTAATACTGAAGGAAACCGCGCCAACGAGTCCCAATGACACATCAATCTCGGGCACTAAGTAATGCAAAAGGATTTACTATTCTTTTTAGGATATGTCTCATGCAACGGAGGTGAAGTAAGTCGGAGAAGAAGCGACTTGAGGACGTATCAATTGTTCAAGACTTTCCCGAAGTATTTCCTGAGGACTTGCCGGGTCTTCCTCCGACTCGACAAGTGGAGTTTCAAATTGATTTGGTACCTGGTGCTGCACCTGTAGCACGGGCACCTTATCGATTGGCGCCTTCCGAAATGAAAGAGTTATCTAAGCAACTGAAAGAGCTATCTGACAAAGGCTTTATAAGACCCAGTTCCTCACCCTGGGGAGCTCCAGTCTTGTTTGTCAAGAAGAAAGACGGATCATTCCGGATGTGCATTGATTACCGAGAATTGAATAAACTAACGGTGAAGAACCGTTATCCGCTCCCAAGAATTGATGATTTATTTGATCAGCTCCAAGGGTCGAGTGTCTACTCGAAAATCGACCTAAGGTCAGGTTATCACCAATTAAGGGTTCGAGAAGAAGACATTCTGAAGACTGCCTTCAGAACTCGTTATGGCCATTACGAATTTCAAGTTATGCCGTTTGGTTTGACAAACGCACCTACCGTATTCATGGACCTTATGAATCGGGTATGCAAACCATATCTAGATAAATTCGTGATTGTCTTTATTGATGATATTCTGATATATTCAAAGAACAAGAAAGAACATAAAGAACACCTTAAGCAAATCTTAGAATTGCTTAAGAAGGAAGAGTTGTATGCCAAGTTTTCCAAATGTGAATTTTGGATTCCCAAGGTACAGTTCCTCGGTCACGTGATCAATAGTGAAGGAATTCATGTGGATCCAACCAAGATTGAATCCATTAAAGATTGGACATCTCCTAAGTCACCAACGGAGATTCGTCAATTTTTAGGTCTTGCTGGG
>BQNB010074880.1:9217-27737 GCA_026074375.1 Tanacetum coccineum | reverse complement strand
TAAACGAAACATTTAAAAATTCAAATTACTACACGGAAACGGCTAACTTGATGAACGGAAAATATCGGGTTGTCACACTTGGATCGTAGAAAAAGAGTCCAAGTCTATCTTGAATAGTCATCAACAATCACCAGAATATATTTCTTCCCATTTATGCTTGCAACCCGCATTGGACCACATAAGTCCATGTGAAGCAAATTTAGCCTTCCTGTCACAACATCTTTCTTTGAGAGTAAGGTGATGTAATCGAAGTTAAGATGAGAAAGTCTTCGATGCCATAACCATGCTTGAGTTGGTGAAGCTTTAGCCATGAAACAGATTGGAGTTGATGAAGTTGTTTCTTGAAGAGATATTGTGTAGAGATCGGATCCACGATTACCAGTTAGTAAATCGTTTCCCTGAAGATCTCTCACAAAACAAGTAGATTTCCTGAAAGCAACCTCCAAATTCGCATCACAGAAGTGACCAACTGAGAAAAGATTGTGATTGAGGCCCTTGACGTAATAAACCCGTTTGATCGTGATATTTCCTTGATTCAGATCTTCATAACCAAGAATTGGAGCAAATTGATCATTTCCAAAACGAATAGTACCCAGAAATTTCTTAATAAAATTACACAACAGCTTGAGATTGCCCGTCATATGCTTTGTGCATCTAGAGTCAACAATGAATAGGATGAGTTATACAATCTGCAAGAGAATTAGAAGACCATGGAACCTTTGACAAATTGGAGCCTAAGGATTTGGATATCAGCAAGACATTAGTAACCCTAGAGACTCTGTCTATAGTAGGACTAATACTTATTGATACATCCTTTTTTCCTATTTTAGGCATCCATATCTTTTTGGTCTTAGGTGTCTTTTGTGTCCATTTGAATTATTATGGACATTTCTTTTCTATTTACCATTTCTATACCTGATTTGTATTCTCATACAACTCCTTAAAGTAACCCTTAGATTTCTGAGTAGTGGTATCTGATGCAACTGTTTTCTTATAGGGTGTTGCAACAGATTTGTTCGCTTTTTTCTTAGGTTTACTATCACTAATAGGTACTGCATTAGGCTTCTTAGTTCTAGCATTCACGTCATTCAAGTATTTAGAAACACAAGCATCATGATTCAAATTAAACACATACTTTCCACATTCAACACAAATAGCATTCACTTTTGAAGTTACTGTCATTACACACAGTTACTGATTTTTTTTCTTTGAAATACTAGTAATCCTACGGTGGTCTTCTACTTCCTTCTTTGTAAACTTCACTTGACTATTGTTTGGCACGACCTTATCTTTAACTTGATAGCTCTTAAGCTGTGGTCTGCTAACACTAGCATAGTGATTTACTCCTATAGATGTAGACACGTGAGGATTAGTATTCCTAGAAGCATGTGGCAACTGTGGTGCTCTATTTTGTGTTGTGCTAGTGGCAATTCTATACATTCCAGGTTTAAGCACATTCGTGTGTATTTCCGCTTGTTTTCTATTCTGAGGCAAAATCTATTGAGTGACTTGTTTAAACAAACCATCCAACACATTAGTTTTATTAACCGACTATTTCATTTGAAAACTTCTCATATCAGGAGAATTTGAAAAAGGAGTCGGTTTTCCTAAAACTGATGGTTTTGGAATCTGTTAAGCATTTGGTTGTCAAACAACAGATGGTTTATCAAGCTGAGTTTCCACAGACTTTCCTTTGCATTTCTCAATGAGTTTCCTTAACTCACTTATTGCTATGTTCTTGTCTTGAATTTGAGCATTCAAATGTTGTATCTCTTGGTATTGTTCACGTTCTTTTCGAAATACATTTGATCTGTTTTCTTTGCAAACTGAGTTATTTTTCATTTGTTCTTGACATTGCAATAAAGCAAGTTCATGAGAAATCAATTGTTGTTCAAGGTTAGCAAAACTCTTTAAAAGCTTAATATGAACCTCTTTACTTATAGTTTTAGTTTGTTTAGAAAGCTTTTGTGCAAGACATTCACACTCTTTGACTTTATGAAGATACAAGCATTGCAATTCAATAATAGCATCTAATTCAGATAGAGAATGCAAATATGAACAGATAACATCTTTAGACACGCACTCTTGGAGAAGTAGATCATAAATGTTTAAAAAATTAGCCTTTTTAGATTGAAGTTCATCAATATCTTTTTCAAGGGATTCAACGTACTGAAAGTCTTCATGCATTTCATGTTTAAATTCATGTTCAAAATGAAAACCATCATTTTGAGTTTTTATTGAAAGAGACATTAATAAGGTTTTTATCAAAACTTCCATATCAAGAGCAGTTGGTTCATGAAATCGTTCACTAGAATGTTTAAACAAAGCTTGATCAACAATTTCTCTAAATTGAATGATGTCAAATGTCATGTCGTTATAAGCTTGTCTACTTTTACAAATGGATTTCGAAATGGGTAGAAATGCAACATTTTTAGCAATGTTTGGTCTTGTTCTAACAAACATTTTTCTCCACATTGTCTTTCTAACTTCGTTTGCGTGTTCCAACTGATAAAGATACTCCAGTGAGGGTGGTTTAAAAATTTCATAAAGACTATTCTGTTTTGTGAAATCATATGGTTTCACTTTGCCTTTATTTAATTTTGATCTACTCACTTCATCAAGAGTTAAGGTCTCTTCCCTATTAGGGGCAAATCTGTTTGCAAGATCAGAAGTATCATACGGGATCTCATACAAACAAGGCTTTTTAGATTGAGCTCTCTTGAGGTACTTTGGATTAGCAAAGTTAGGTCTACCATTATAGGTCGAGCATTTATGTGCTAACATATGAATGGTCTGTATGGACTGATTACGTTTATAAACAATTTGGTTCAAAAACTTTAATTGTTTGTCCATTTCAATCATCTTGTCAACGTCTTTCCCTTCCTTGACATTTAAATCCCAAACGACCTTAGTTTTCTCTTTGAGACGACCTTCTAGTTGTGACTTTGTTAAAAGACTCTTTTTGACTAACTCATCGTGTTTCTGATTGAGAACTAAAATTTCATAGGCTTTTTTTTAAACCTTCTTTAAATTCAATGTCTTTTAGAGCTAATAGTCCTAGAGTTTCATTTAACTTTGTTTGAAGTATTTCATAATCAATCATCTGGTCATTAAAGGCTATGTACTTCTCAAGCTCAATCTGTTTGTTCTGAAGTGAAATAAGACAACTATCCCGACAACTAATAGCCTCCCCAAGAGCTTTATTAGTCTCATCAAGGTTAGTTTTGCACTCCTTCAGTTCTTGAGTCAATGATGCGTTTGCTTTCTTTAATTGCTTTAAAATCATTTTGTTTTGCTCAGTATCAAGAGTTAAATTTGCAATTAAATTAGCAAGCACAACACGTTCATCAGCACATTCTGCAGCATTTTGGTCAACCAGATTATCATTATTACACATATTTGATGAATCAGGAGTGACATTGCTATCATTCTTTTCCAAAATATGTGTGTCATTAATGGATTCAGGTTGCTCAGAATGTCGTCTTTCTTTTGCAAACACATTATTTTCGTAATCGTTTTGTACCTGTTCCAATGGCGTATCAGTTGAACTAGATTCTGCAGGTAAGACTTCCTGAATCTTTGCCATGAAACTGTAATGTGCTTCCAATTCTAGTTTATCAATCTCTTCATTCGTGTCCGCTAGCCAATCAACTTGCTCTGCTTGCAGTGGAACACCTGTCTCAGCTTGTTTACATATCATCATCTTTTCCTTGTGATACGTGTAGTCTTTAACTCGCTTTGGCTTCCTGCATTCCTTTGTATAGTGTCTAAATCCCTTGTAGTTAAAGCACTGTATCCCATTCTGTTGCACTACCTGACTGCCTACAGTTTCCCTAGCCCCAGCAACTGTCATTGTCCTTTGATTCCCAAACTGCCCAAACTGATTGTCGTTCTTATACCTTGGTGCGGTATCATCAGTTTTGTTACTGGAATTTGAAGAAGTTCGAAGGTTGTTGTTGGTAGGTTTGTAGAGCTTCTTGAAATACTTTTCAAGGAGCCCCAAATTCTTTTGCATTTCCTTGTCCCTCTGAGCTTGTTCAGGATCACTGTCTTCATCAGAAACTGACTCAGATTGCGGTGTAACTGGTTTGGCGATCTCTTTGCCTTTGTGTCGGGTAGATAAACTTGGTCTTGTAGAAGATGATGTTGCATTTGTTCTCTGAGGTTTTGGTGCTTGATAGTAATTATCTGAATATGGTTGAGCAGCCGCAAGAAGTGCTAATGGATTTGCACTTTTGGCTATTCTCTCAGCACGGATATCATTAACTTCCTTTTGATACTGCTTCAGAATGTCAAAAAGTTTGTGATATGAGATGGTGTCTATTTCTTTTGATTGCTTGACAACCGTCACAAATCTTGACCATTCTGGTTGAAGTTGTTGAAGAAATTGAACATTCACTTGCATTGTTGTAACTTGCATTGTTATAACTTGCAAGTTGTTCCTTGTTAACTCGTTCATCAGTTTGTAAAATCGGGAGTAATAAGACTCCATTGACTCTCCATCACGAGAAGTAAACTTCCCAAATTCCCAGAACAGATTGGTCTTTACATCTTGTATGTTTAATGATTCACCCTGTTGTAGCCTTTCAATGGCTATCCACATCTCATTAGTTGTTTGGCAAGCATCAATAGTGGAGTATATTTCATCTCTAATTCCCGTTAAAAGTAAGAAAATTGCTTCTTTTTCAGACTGAAAGTGTTCTTTGTTCTCTGGAGACATGTCCAATACTGTCTCTACTATTGTGTGTTGTGGAACTGCTGAACAACCTTCCGTTGCTGCAACAGCTTGAACTAATACAGTAGTTGGCATGTAGGGACCATCTAGTATGCATTTTCTTAATCCCTCACCATTTGTTTTCGTGTTAATGTACCGTAGAAAACGTGATCGCCACTGTGAATATCTTCCTGGTCTAAGCATCGGTGGTCGATCTTTCGAACCAGCTGCCATGATATTGTTGTGCATTTGATTATCTGTTGAGGATGTGTTGACTGGAGTAGAAATGATGAATGATTGGTTATGAATTATGAAGTGTAAAAGAGTTGTTGGATCTTAAGTGGATGTGATGTGATTGAAGTCGTGGTTTTGAATGCAATTAATGTTTACGGGATTTTACACGTCTATGATTAAAACCGATAAATGATTTAACAGGATTTTACAAAATCACTAGAAAACCGTGAATGAATGATTGTTTGTTGTTAAGGTTTCTTTGTTGTTTGATTAGTCTTTTAAGTCCTTGTTTGTGGTTTAGTTTGATGTTTTGTTTAGGTTTAACTTGTGTCGTTTAGAGTCCAAAGTCCAAAGATGACAAATAAGAATTTTTACTTAATAAATCAAGCAAACTGCCACCAAGAATGTGGTCAAACCACCGCCTATTCCTAAGAAAATCTCCACCAAGATTGTGTGTCAAACCGCCACTAAGATATGATCAAACCGCCGCTTAAAAGGTGATCAAACCGCCGCCTGATTTAACCAAACCTCCGTGACTTAAAATAATCAAGCCGCCTCTTAAATTGTAGCAAACCGCCACCTAATTATCAAGCAAACTGTCGCCTACTAATCTGTCAAACCGCTGCCAAAATAATGTTAACAAACCGCCGCTTAGTTTAACCAAACCGCCGTGACTTTTCTTTTATCAAACCGCTGCCTTTGGTTTTAATATCAAACCGCCGCCTAGACATTTGATCTCAAACCGCTGCTAAATTTGCTTTAGTAAACCGCCATGAATTTTCTTTTATCAAACCGTCGTCTATAATGACAAACTGCCGCTATTATTAAAACGATTTTTAATTTAAATCGCCTTTGACTTTGGTCAACCCGTCATTTACCTTTTCCTAAAATTACGGATCTTATCTGTACTTTTTATCAAACCGCCACTTAGAAATTGATATATTAAGTAAACCGCCATGATGAACACAAGTATGAAATAAGCATAATTAACCCAAATAAGCCGTTTCTTTCCTCAACTAAGCTATAGGGGCTTAATACTAAGTGGTTAGATGAGTATTGAGCACGAAATAACAAGCTTTTCTTCGTGAATCATCAAAGACGAACCAAACCACCACTTAAAACATAAAATAAGCCAAGCCTTTTTAAGCTTATAAATCGATCTAAATGCTTATGTATCACTTGAAATGGCAACAATGTAACCTGTTTAATAGATAGAACAAGTAAAGCGCAAGATTAACAAACCAATAAGCACTTGAACCGTGTGTTTTTTTCTTCAAAAATAAGCCACGAATTTGAGCTTATTTATCCACATGAATCAATCATGAATCCACCCTTTGCTCTGATACCAATTGTAGGATCCCGATTAACACATTTACTTCATATAACAACCACGAATCGATCAAGAAAATAGAGAGTGAGATGATTTCTAAAGAGAGAAACTAGAGAGAGAGTTGAGAGAGAATATAGAAAAGGAAATGAAATATTTTATAAAATGAAATCAACTACTACCTTTTCCAAAGTGGAAAAGGTATATATATATACCCCGACACATTAAAGGGACGTGTGGGATATTTGACTCGGACCGGGCTTGGGATTTGCTTGGGATTAAACCTATAACATATACAATATTAGTTTAACTAACGAGCCCGATTTCCTATACTAGCCTATTACAACGTTACTTAATTGAATGACCGAGACCAATATAATTAATGGAAGAACTTCATGTTTGGATCAATATTTTGAGGCTAACAGGAATGTTATCTCAAGGAATTAATTTCATTTTTCAAAACACTTAAAGAACATTTTAAGGGCATTCAAAAGGCTCTAAATAAAGAAATTAAAGAAATGAAAGATGTTTTTAAAGAATAGGAAGCTGAGGTTGACCAAAACGTTATTGATAGGAAACATGATGAGATTGAATGGAAAAACCTTCTTATTGCAAATGATAATTTAATTGCTAGTTGCGTGTCCAAAGAAGTGTTTTATGTTGCAACGAATTCTGAGCTTAATGTATCTAGATTTACTGAAATGCATGTTGCTCACACTATTGTTGAGGCATGTTATCTGAAACTTGAAGTTGAGCTTTCTAATTTATGTGATAAGATTCAAAAAGATAATCATAATGAGTTAGTTAAACAGTTTTCCAATCTTGAGGTACATCACTGAAACCTATAGTTAAAGTATCAAAACCTTAAAGACAGTTTTGGAAATAATCCACCAACACCCGCTAGAGATACTCCTGATTTGACTCAGTCTTTGTAATCAGAAAAATAAAAGATTCCCTTCAAGGAAAGGACAACGTCATCAAAAAATTGAAAACGCAAATATCTCACTTGCAAGAGACCTGTAGTGAAGCTGACCGTACCCTTGACTTCAGGGTCTTATATTCTCAGAACACTCAATTAACTGACAAAGTTACTATTCTTCAAGAAAAAAATGAGCTTTTTAGGGTAGAAATTGAAAATATTAAGCAGCACTACAAAGAATTGTATGATTCAATTAAGATCACGCGTGCTAAGCATATAGAATAGACAACAGCCTTGACAACTAAAAATGAGAATCTGAAAGCCCAAATACTGAATAAAGTGAATAGTGTCACTACGGATCATGTAAAACCAACTGTTCTTGCACCAGGTAAGTATGCTATAGATGTTGAACCAATTCCCCCTCGCAATAGGAACAATAGGGAAGTCCATCTAGATTATCTCAGGCATCTTAAGAAAAGTGTAGAAACCCTTCGCAAAATAGTAGAGGAAGCTAAGGTTGAAAGACCCTTAGATAGATCAATTATCTCTACTTGTTGTTATGCTAAACACTCTTAGGATCTCTTAGAATATGTGATTGGTACTTGTTTGAAAGACTATAACCAACGAGATAAAGAGCATGCACCTACCCCTTTAATTAGGAAAAAAGCAAGTCACTTTTGAATAACAATGTGACACATCAAATAGTAACACACACAAACATGTTGCAAAACTAAACACCCAAAAGACTAATGTACCTGTGCCTCCTTCTACATGAGTAAACCGTTGCACCGATGCTAGCGGATCATAGCCTAGGAGCAATACCAAGAAAAATAGGATATCGCCAGCTAAAGGTGTCAACAAGATGAAAGTAAAAGAACACCATAGGACAAATAAGTCTCACTTAAGAACCATGAATCATGTTGATTCTAGTAGTAGCTCTAAGCTTACTATAATTAATTCGAATTCGGATTCTGTTTGCCAAACATGTAATAAATGCTTAATTTCTGCAAATCATGATATGTGTGTGGTTGATTATTTGAAATCTGTTATGGCACCCCCCTTTATTCATAATATTTGTAATGTTGTGCGCAAAGTTAAGCAAGTTTGGAAACCTAAGCAAGTTAGGCAAGTATGGAAACCCACAAGCAAAGTGCTTACCAGTATTGGTCATCAATGGAGACCCACGGGTAGAATGTTCACCTTAGGAGAATAGTGCCTTTTAACTAGGTTCACTAAACCTAAAGTAGTATCTGCTAAGTAAGACAAGAATCAGGTCATTACTTGTGCTAACCAACAAGACCCAACCAAAATTGGGGATCCAAATTTCCAAACTCTTCATCCTCGTCTGTTTTTAAATGCAGGTCGTACAAATCGTCCTTTGGTATTTAGACTTGGGCTGTTCAAAACATATGACGGGGGATCGCTCACGGCTCATGAATTTCATGAAAAAGTTTATCAGGAAAGTTAGATTCGGGAATGACCACTTTGGTGCTATTATGCGTTATGGAGATTATGTGATTGGTAATAGTGTGATCTCCAGGGTATACTATGTGGAAGGACTGGGACAAAATTTGTTTTTTGTCAGACAATTTTGTGATTCTGATCTGGAAGTTGCATTCAGAAAGCATTCTTGTTATGTTCGAGACTCAAATGGTGTTGAATTAATCAAAGGCTCTCACGACTCTAATTTGTACATTATCTCAGTTGAACACATGATGAAGTCCTCCCCAATCTGTTTGTTGTCCAAATCCTTCAAGAATAAATCATGGTTATGGCATCGTCGTTTAAACCACTTGAACTTCGGCACCATTAATGACCTTGCAAGAAAGGATCTAGTAAGAGGCTTACCTAGATTAAAGTTTGAGAAACATCATCTCTGCTCCGCGTGTAAACTAGGAAAGAGCAAAAAGCATACCCACAAACCCAAAACTAAAAACACTAACTTGGAAGTTCTTAATACCCTTCATATGGATTTATGTGGACCAATGCGAGTACAAACAATTAATGGGAAGAAATACATCTTAGTCATCGTTGATGATTATTCTCGGTTTACTTGGGTTAAGTTTTTGAGATTGAAAGATGAAACTCCAGAGGTCGTCATCAAATTTCTCAAGCAAATACAAGTCGGTCTCAATAAAATTGTACGATACATTCACACCGATAATGGCACAAAATTTGTCAACAAAGATTTGACTGAATATTATGAACGTGTAGGCATTTTTCACCAAAAGACAGTTTCGAGGACTCCACAATAGAACGTCATTGTCGAAAGACAGAACCGTACTCTCGTAGAGGCTGCTCGGACAATGCTGATATTTTCCAAGGCTCTGATGTTTCTGTGGGCAGAAGTTGTGGCTACTGCTTGTTACACCCAAAACTGATCCCTTATTCACACTCGTCACAACAAAACCCCATATGAGCTGGTGCATGATAAGAAGCCTGATCTTACCTTTTTCAGAGTCTTTGGTGCTCTTTGTTATCCTACAAATGACAGTGAAGATCTTGGAAAACTACAACCAACAGCTGATATTAGAATATTCGTTGGTTATGCATCAAGCAGGAAAGGTTATAGAATTTACAACAAAAGAACCCGACGAATTATAGAAACCATTCACTTTTAATTCGATGAGCTGACTGAGTCTATGGCTTTGGTGCAAATCAGTACAGGACCCACTCCTATTTTTCTGACGCCTGGATAGATAAGTTCAGGGCTCGTACCAAATTCGGTTCTTGCAGCTCCTTATGTACCCCTCACAAATAAAGATCTGGAGATTTTATTTCAACCAATGTTCGATGAATACCTGGAACCTCTTCGTGTTGAAAGACCAGTTTCTCCTGCTCCAGCAGTTCAAGTTCCAGTCAATTTAGCCGGTACACGTTCATCTACTACCATTGATCAAGATGCACCTTCTCCAAGTCATTCACCGTCATCTTCGGCATTACAATCTCTAAGTCTACATCAAGACATTGCAGCTGAATCTACTCTCATGGAAGACAATCCCGTTGCTCCTGTTGATAATAATCCATTCATAAATGTATTTGCTCCAGAACCTAGTTCTAAAGCCTCATCATCCGGGGATGTTAGTTCAGCAGAATCAACCTACGTCTCTCAAACACTTTATCATCTCGGAAAATGAATCAAGGATCACTCGCTCGATAATGTCATTGGCAACCCATCTCGACCGGTATCCACCAGAAAACAACTTGCAACCGATGCCTTGTGGTGCTTGTATAACTATGTACTATCAAAAGTCAAACCCAAGAACTTCAAATCTGCAATAACTAAAGATTGCTGGTTTCAAGCCATGCAAGATGAGATTCACGAATTTGATCGACTTTAAGTATGGGAATTAGTACCTCCACCAGACCGTGTCATGATTATTGCTCTCAAGTGGATCTACAAAGTTAAACTTGATGAGTACGGTGATGTTCTGAAAAACAAGGCTCGGTTGGTGGCCAAAGGATATCGACAAGAGGAGGGAATTGACTTTGAGGAATCCTTTGCACTGGTTGCACGTATCGAGGCTATTTGAATCTTCATCGCCAATGCCTCCAGTAAAAACATGACCATCTATCAGATGGATGTCAAGACAGCATTCCTTAATGGCGAGTTGAAGGAAGAAGTCTATGTTAGTCAACTAGAGGGATTCGTTGATCCAGATCATCTGACACATGTTTATCGTCTGAAGAAGGCTTTGTACGGTTTAAAGCAAGCACCTCGGGCGTGGTACGATACCTTGTCACGATTTCTTCTGGACAACAAGTTTTCCAAGGGTGCAGTTGATCCCGACATTATTCAAAACTAGAAAACAAGGCAAACATATTCTCTATTTAAATATATGTAGTGATACCAAATTGCCTCGGCCGACCCTAAAGCTTGTGACATATTTTCCAATGAATGAGCTTCCAACTTTTCAAATGTTAATGGATTGGGCACAATGTCATTTTTCTTAGGCTTACAAGTTTCTCAAAATCCCAGAGGCATTTTTATTAATCAATCAAAATTTGCTCTTGAAATATTAAAGAAATTTGGGATGGATTCGTGTGACCCTGTTGATACACCCATGGTAGATCGACTTAAACTGGATGAGGACCCCTTAGGGATTCCAGTTGACCAGACTCGATTTCGTAGTATGGTTGGCTCCCTAATGTATCTCACTGCCAGCAGACCCGACCTTGTATTCGCTGTATGCATGTGTGCTAGGTATCAGGCTTCGCCTACCAAAAAGCACCTTGAAGCACTTAAGCGGGTCTTTCGGTATCTCAGAGGAACCATTAATTGGGGACTTTGGTATCCGAAAGACACTGCTATGGCACTAACGGCCTATGCAGATGCGGACCATGCAGGTTGTCAAGACACACGAAGAAGTACGTCAGGAAGTGCTCAGTTCCTTAGAGATAAACTAGTCAGCTGGTCCTCAAAGAAACAGAAGAGTACTGCGATCTCAACAACAGAGGCTGAATACATTGCCATGTCTGGATGTTGTGCTCAGATACTTTAGATGAGATCACAGCTTACAGACTACGGCTTTGTCTTCAATAAGATTCCCTTGTATTGTGACAATCGCAGTGCCATTGCGCTCTGCTGCAATAATGTCCAGCACTCCCGGTCCAAGCACATTGACATTCGACACCATTTTATTCGAGAGCAAGTTGAGAAAGGCGTGGTTGAATTGTACTTCATGACGACGGATTATCAGCTCGCGGATATATTCACCAAAGCATTACCAAGAGAGCGGTTTGAATTTCTACTCCCGCGTCTTGGCATGAAGAGTATGTCTCCGGAAACCCTAAAACGTCTTCAGGAAGGAGAAGATGAGTAAAGGATAGTCCTCCCATATCCTATGTAAATATGTATATATATCAAATCTTAAAAAGAAAATACAAAAATATAAAACCTACAAAAACCATAAAAAATCAGAAAATAGAAAATACCAAAAATAGTTTTTCAAGACATGTCTTCCGTTTATCGATAACATTTACGGTCCTAGAAATGTCATTCAATAATGACACGGGTCTTTAAATGAAGCTCGAACGGAAGTTCAAACTTTTCAAAACATGTCTTAATGGCTTGCAGTTATTTCAGACTGCAACCCGCTTTTCAAATTGAGGAAAGCATGTCGCAAAAAGTTTCTCAAAACCCCGAAGGCATTTTTATTAATCAATCAAAATTTGCTCTTGAAATATTAAAGAAATTTAGGATGGATTCGTGTGACCCTGTTGATACACCCATGGTGGATCGACTTAAACTGGATGAGGACCCCTTAGGAATTCCAGTTGACCAAACTTGATTTCATAGTATGGTCGGCTCCCTAATGTATCTCACTGCCAGCAGACCCAACCTTGTATTCCATGTATGCATGTGTGCTAGGTATCAGGCTTCGCCTACCAAAAAGCAACTTGAAGCACTTAAGCAGTTCTTTCGGTATCTCAAAGGAACCATTAATTGGGGTCTTTGGTATCCGAAAGACACTGCTATGGCACTAACGGCCTATGCTGATGTGGACCATGCAGGTTGTCAAGACACACGAAGAAGTATGTCAGGAAGTGCACAGTTCCTTGGAGATAAACTAGTCAACTGGTCCTCAAAGAAACGAAAGAGTATTGCGATCTCAACAACAGAGGCTGAATACATTGCCATGTCTGGATGTTGTGCTCAGATACTTTGGATGAGATCACAGCTTTCAGACTATGGCTTTGTCTTCAATAAGATTCCCTTTTATTGTGACAATCGCAGTGCCATTGCGCTTTGCTGCAATAATGTCCTGCACTCCCGGTCCAAGCACATTGACATTCGACACCATTTTATTCGAGAGCAAGTTGAGAAAGGTGTGGTTGAATTGTACTTCGTGACGACAGATTATCAGCTCGCTAATATATTCACTAAAGCATTACCAAGAGAGTGGTTCGAATTTCTACTCCCGCGTCTTGGAATGAAGAGTATGTCTCCGGAAACTCTTAAACGTCTTCAGGAAGGAGAAGAGGAGTAAAGGATGGTCCTCCTATATCCTATGTAAATATGTATATATATCAAATCTTAAAAAGTAAATACAAAAATAATAAACCTACAAAAACCATAAAAAAATCAGAAAATAGAAAATACCAAAAATAGTTTTTCAAGACATGTCTTCCGTTTATCGATAACATTTACGGTCCTAGAAATGTCATTCAATAATGACACGGGTCTTTAAATGAAGCTCGAACGGAAGTTTAAATTTTTCAAAACATGTCTTTATGGCTTGCAGTTACTTCAGACTGCAACCCGTTTTTCAAATTGAGGAAAGCATGTCGCCAAAAAGACGGTTGTTCCTAACAACGGGTGATTAAGTTCTCCCGGGCATGGATTACTTTACATCCATGCACCCTCGATCTAATGTACGCTTCAGTGCATTATTTCCTGATACAAAAGAGAAGTCTTCTATCTATCCATATAATTTTCCGTCTATGATTCTTCAGAAAATTATTTGGATTTCACATGGTGGTTTACTGTTGTTGGAAAATCAATCGGACTTGTGTTTTCATAAATTTGATACTCAATCAACGACTACAGCTCTTTCAATAGAAAACGGGTCATTGATTGAGGGGGAGAGTATTTTTTCAAAATTTATGACATCTAACGGGCATTTTGATACTTCGTATAAATTATTGAGAAAGGTTTGGTATCTAACGGGGTTACATTTTGAGGGGGAGTTAAACGTGTGTTAACTCAAAAGGCCAAAGTTGTCATTTATGTGCAATTATGGGGACTTATGTGCAAAATTCTAGCTGATTCCTGGATTTTAAAATCTTAAGGACCAAATGTACCATTTATGCTCTTTAATTAAACCCTTAGTATATCTTATAGCCTAAATGAAAAGAAAGAAGTAAGTGAGGGGGAAAATCTGCCATATGCTGAAAGTTAGACCTAGGTACATAAAGCTACTTGCGTTTTGACTAGGTCAAAACTTCAAAAATCTAGTCAAACTCTTTGTCTTTTTCTCTCTCAACACAAAACTCAACACCTTGCGATTTGTCTGATTTGTGACCATTTGTGTAATCTTGTGTTTAGGGTGTTCGTGCTTAATCATCATCAAAATCTCGATACAATGGCTGATGTTAATGTTAATGCTCCTGCTGAACGAGCACCTGCTATGGCATCACCCACTCATACTGATGATCAAATTCTGCCTCGCATTAGATGGGTGCCTATAGGAAAAAGCAACCGCTATTTGGATGTTGAAAGGTTGCAAAGTAATCCAATCTACAAGATTGCAGTGGACATTCTGAAGCACACCAACTTCTTCAGAGTTTTCACTGCTTCCTCGACAACTCCATCAATCTATATTCAGCAGTTTTGGGACACTGTTCGATATGACAATAAAACCGGGAGTTATAACTATCAACTAGATGAGCAATGGTTCAATCTCACCAAAGACACACTCAAAGACGCACTTCAAATCACACCAGTTGACACCAACAATGCATTTTCTTCCCCACCAACTCCTGGTGCTCTTATCAAGTTTGTCAACGATATGGGTTATCCGAGAGTTGTCAGAACCTTATCAGATGTCGTGACTAATGACATGTTTCAACCATGGAGAACACTCATAACAGTCATCAACTTGTGTCTTATGGGAAAGACTTTAGGGTTTGAAAGGCCAAGGGCTCCAGTGTTATAAATTCTTTGAGGCATCGTCAATCGAGCCCATATCGATTATGCAGAGAGGATGTGGGAAGAATACACCCAATCCATCCATACTTTCATTGAAGACAAAAAGAATCTAGCACATCATACTCAGGGAAAGAAGAAAGCCACCCTTATTGTGATCCCGAGTGTTAGGTTCACCAAGCTGATCGTCTATTACTTACAAAGCAAGCACAAGTTCCACCCGAGACCAGGTTCTCCACTTCATTTGCCTAATGAAGAGCATGTTCTTGGATATCTCAAGTTTAGTGCTAAGGGAACCAAACGGGAAGTCTTTGGGATGCCTATTCCGAATGATCTTATCACTGATGACATTCGAGGTGAACAATACTACAATGCTTATCTGGAGAAAGTAGCTAAGCATCAAAGATATCTTGCTGGTGAAGAAGTTAGTGATCCTGACTCTCCTGCTCCTAAACCTGCTAAGGCTACCAAACCCAAAGCATCCAAGCAATCTAAGCCCTTAGCACCTAAAGCAGCAACCAAGAAACCTAAACCTGCACCTGCCAAGCCTCAGGAAAAGAAACGAAAGCTGGTTACGGAGACATCTGAGGCACCATCTCCAGCCAAACGATCCAAAGCTGGTAAGGTGGTGAAGAAGCGAACGAAAAAGAGCTCTCTTCAGTTGGTAGATGAATTTGTTGACGAAGGTGTTCCAGAGAATGAACCCAGGATTGGTGATGAAGAGGCTGATCTGCAAAAGGCAGTGGAAGAAAGCTTAAAGGAAGTTCACTCGGCTCGTCAGGGTCCACTTCCACCGGTGGTGATCAGGGAACCTGAATCTAGAAAATTTCAACCGCTTCCAGAGGTTCAAGGAAAGGGTAAAGAGAAAGTCAGTGATGAACAAGTTGCCCTTGATTTACTCAACCTTCAGACTCCAAAGAAAAAGAGCCCTGCAGATCAGTTTACTTCCCAAGGCGCACCTCCACACCAACTAATCCTCGGTGTCATAGATGAATCTTCCTTCATTATATGCTAAACTACGGTCTGCTACTACCAACATCAACAGCAACTATCACTGCAATCACAACAATAACATCTCTTCCACCAATACCACCTCAACCATAACAAGGCTCCTCATATTTGATCTTAATTCGGCGCATTGGAGAACTTGAACAACATATGGCGGATATGGTGGAGGCAAACCAAGCCCTGGAGGAAAGATTATACAAACAAGGGTCCAGATTGTACAAATTGGAAAATCTTGATATTCTTCATTAGGTGAGCAAAACAGTGGATGAAATTGTCACAGATGCTATTGACTGAGCTATTCAAGCTCCACTCAGGGATCGATTCAGAGACTTGCCAGAAGCTGACATAAAAGAGATCCTTCACCACCACATGTGGGAATCTAACTCCTACAAAGCTCATGAAGATTGCAAGAAGCTGTACGAAGCTCTGGAGCAGTCAATGGTGTGAGTCTCAAACTGAACAGATCTTTGCAGCCTGCTAAGGGTGATAGCCAACTTGTATAAATACAGATTGACTATAGAGAAATACTGACTATGAATACTTATTGTATATGCAGAATCTACACAATAGTATTAAGAATAATAATGAATACTAAACTTTGATTTCTATTAATCTGCTAATATGATTACAGATTACTAACTATGAGATACGATTGTATGAGATGAGATATATAATGAACTCTCTCCAACTATGCCGTGAGGGTTCCTTTTATAGACCAAGGATAAACCCTAATAGGGTTACAAAACACGTAAAAGATAATACATATCTTTTCCTACAATATCTCATACATATCTCTTAAAAGGTACTAACTATTTTATACTAACGATACTAACTATCTGAGCAGTACTTAACACTTTGTACTGTCAGTACTAACTATAACTATCGGTACTAAGTATATACCTAATGGTACTAAGTCAGGAATGTATAATTCCCAACAAATGGCCCGTGATCACACTGACCAGCTCCTAACTGATCTGGCTGAAGCAAGAAAAAAGAAGAAAAGGAGACATGATTCATCAGAAACACCACCTGGGTCTCCACCTCATCAGCCACCTCCTCCTCCACCACCAGCAGGTTCATTTGGAACTCCAGGAGCTTCTGGAGCTCCTGGATTGTCTCAATTGCCTCCTCCTCCTCTACCTCCATACACGAACTAAAGTGATCAGTCTACAAGCACCACTGCTCTAAGCTATTCAAAGACAGCTGCTTCAGCTGAATATATGGCTTGGACGACTACTGGTACAAGACTCAAGCCGTCTGTCTTATCAATTACTGAAGAGCTACATATGGATGATGATACGACTTATGACGAACAGGTACAGTCGTTTGGTGATGAAGACATCGGCCATGATCATATTCCCACGGTGGACCTAAGGCAAAATTGGTGGAAGCCATTCACTGAAGACAGACCTGCTACACCAGAACCTGCCTGGTCTATTCCATCATCTAATCTGCCTGTCCTAGTGAACAACTGGGCATCTGCTCTTGTGTCCATCTATGCACCTCCTCTAGAGAACTTGTTACTTGCGCAGACTGGTGATATGGCAATCTTTATGGACTGGTTCTGCAAAATGCAAGGGATCACTGAACTTAAACAATAAGACCTGGAAGGCCCTACATATGAAATTGTCAAAGTCTTCCATCCTAATGTGATTCATCTTCAGTACCAAATGGAAGAATGCCATAAACTACTAACCGATCAAGTGGACGAGTCAATCATCAGGTATAATGTCAGCAAACCTCTACCACTGGGTGGTCCACCAGGTCAAGTCACAATTCAATCTGACTTCTTCTTCAACAAGGACTTAGAGTATCTAAGATACGGTCGCAAGAGTGGCAGACCTGCATTGTCAATTTCGAAGATGAAGGCAGCCTATTATCCTGATGTTGGGTTAGAACAGATGGTACCCGATCAGATGTGGATTGAAGAGGAATGCAAGTATGACATCGCTGCTATGTATGGTATTTCTCACTGGTGGTTCCAAAGACAACGATTCTACATTGACAGACACACATCTGAGGGTGATCGCAGAGCTGTACGGACTCATATGCGCATCTTAAGTGTTGTCAGAATTGAAGTCTTCTCCTTATATGGGTACGATTACATGAAGACGATCGTTCTTCGTAGAGCTGATCTTAAAGAATATACTATTGCGGAAAGGGACTTCAAATATCTGTACCCTAGTGACTTTGAAGATCTGTACTTATTGAATCTTCAAGGTCACCTGAACCATCTACCACCCGAAGATAAGAAGATTCTCACTACTGCTGTCAACTTATGGACCAGAAACTTGGTTATAAGACAACGCGTAGAAGACTTCCAGCTGGGGATTGAAAGCTACCAGACGCAGCTAAACCTCACCAAACCTCGATGGGATGCCACTGGCTTTGAGTTCAAGCACGACTTCACAGTAATTGACTCTCCAAGGGCCGTCACATTTAGGGATAAATATGGGGTTCAAATGATCATGCGGTTCAATGAGATCCACAAGTTCAGTGACGGCACTCTGCAACAGATTGATGAGGCATTGGACTACCGGGTCAAGGAATTCAAGGTCAACAGGATGAATCCGGGTTTGAACACACGGTTTTGGACAAGGAAAGATGTCGACAGAAGCAAGGAGTTCATGTTTTCCATACAGAAATGGCTTAAGACAAGGAGAATCTTCC
>BQNB010074879.1:0-31644 GCA_026074375.1 Tanacetum coccineum | reverse complement strand
GGAATCTTTTTATCATTGATTCTCTTATATATTTTATTTCTAGGTAGGTCTTGACTTTTTACCTTGGTCAAGGGTGAAGAGTTTGGATTTGCCTAGTATTTTATATATTTTATATTGTTAGAACCAACACACAAAACACAAATACAAGCACACTTTTGCTATTTTTGGCCTGTTTTGGGTTTATTTGGGTTATTTTAGGTACAAACGGATATGTGTATTTTACACTTATCAGATGTGTCACATAATAAGAAGATGTGTTTCTGGAAGATGAGCCCGTGTGTGCTACTAGAGCCAAAGGATCATGAGACTTTTTAACTTCTTTGACCTTGAAGCATTAACCAATTTCTCAAATTGCGAAAGATAATAAAAAAGATCATCAAACGAATCAACTGTCAATCGCTTAGCCAAACAAACTTGAGTCACATATTTCAACCATTCCGGTTGCAAACTATTCAGAAACTTTGTGTTAACTGAAACAGTTGGAAACTTCATGTTGTTTCGTTCCAAATCATTCATTAACTAAGCAAAATGATTGTAGACTGAAACTAGTGACTCTCCTGGTTCAGCAACAAATTGATCAAATTCATTTGTAAACCGCGTTTCTCTGTCAACTTGGTTTTGTATAGTTCCCCTCATCAAACGTTCAACACGAGCCCACATTTCCTTGGCCGTCTTACAAGAATCCACAGAATTGTAAATCTCATTAGGAATAGAAAGAAGAATCATATTCATGAGTTCCATTTCCGCATCATAGTACAATAAGTCATCTCCTTGAAGATCCTCTACTTCTTGCAACCTTGGTATTGTTGAACCTGTAGGTGTGATGTTCCTAAACACATAAGGGCCATCTTCTAGTGCTTTGAGAAGCCACTTCCGGTTTTCCCTCTTGCGATTAAGAAATCGTTTGAATCTACTCGCCCAAGGTATGTAACTACCCCTTTCAAGCATGGGTGGCCTATTCTCAGAACCGACATCAGCAAGGGATTGTTGGTATGTTTTGGATGTCGACATGTCTTAAGATTCAAAGATTGGATCTTTTTAGACGAATATGAGTGAGATTTGTGAGAAAATATCCAAACTCGGTAACAGTAGTCAAATTCGGTAACACTGTTCACGGACAACAAGTAATCTGAAAACGAATACCCTTCTCGAACAGTACACTATCAAACTCGGAAATCTTCAAATAATAAACTCGGTAAACTGCAAACTACTCAAATTCGGTAACACTATTCACTATAAACTCGGTAAGCCTAAATTGTTAAAATCCAACAGTTATGAATTATTAATAACCACAAATTCGATGAAACCGAATTTTATGATGACTAGATAATCCAAGTGTTCTAAAAACTCAAATTCGATGAAACCGAATTTGATTGCCGAGTTTAGTAAATCTTGAAAAACCGATATTTAACACTTCAAAACACGATAAAACCGTGAAATGAAAGTGTAAAATGACTTGTAAAGCTTATTACCGAGTTTATACTTAGTAAAATTCCCTATATCACAAATTCGATGGAACCGAATTTGTGAACTTAACAAACTCGATAAAACCGAGTTTAATACCGAATTCCTAATAAACGATTTTTGATAGAACCAAAAGATCGAATATATCTATTACACTGATATTTCGTACTGAAATTGCTAAATTTACAAGAAAAAGTCTTCCGAAACTCAAAACCACTCTACCGAGAATGCAAAGCTTCAACCGAAAATCAAAACCACACTTCCGAGAATGAAATGAACACTTCCGAGAACACAATAACGTCCAAAAACTCAAAATCACAGCCAAAATCAATCTCAAAACCTCAATAGCACCAACCGAATTCGGAAACCATCACTTCTTGATTCTCGGTCGAACAAAATCACGCACAAATCAAGCACTCTACTTCTCTATTGGCGATTGATACCACTTGATAGGTCACATGAATCTTGAATCAATCATATCAACATGTAAGATTAGAGAGAATGAGAGCAAGTAAAGGAAAAATTCAAATCTTATTAAGGAGGGAAAATGAGAGTTGGTTACAAGGGCATCACCCTCTAATAAAGATTAGAGGGCTATTTATAGGCAATGAGAGGGAAGTTTCCCTTCCTTATTTTCCTAACTTGTCAATACTAGTCCCTAGACTTTGGTTATTATGCTATTTCTTACTTAAAGCATAATAAACCTTATTACAAGCTATATTAAACTAAACAAAATAAAGTCTAATAACAAAATATAATAAAACCACATAATCGACACTTTTCTATAAACCTAACAATTCTTACTCGCATGTGTAGAATGTAACACTTTCATTTCACTTTTACGCATAATGTTTCAGGGAAAAAACTTGGACCGCTTGAGAATTTCATTAACTGATATAAGATTGGCCACTGACAATTTTTCCGAATCATGCCGCATTGGGAGTGGCGGATACGGTTCAGTTTATAGAGCAGAACTCCACCATTTTGATGGAAGCCATTCATCAACGACGGAAGGGATGGTCAGAGATGATTTGCCTAAAAGAAAAAGCACCGTAGCTATTAAACGCATCTCGAACAGAGTAGACAAGCAAGGTGAACAAGGGTTCCTTGCAGAAATTGAATTGCTTAGTAATTGTAAGCATCAAAATGTAGTCTCTCTTTTAGGATTTTGTGTTGAAGGTGATGAGATGATACTCGTTTACGAGTATATTTCTAATGAAAGCCTTGAGGTGTATTTGGGAGATCATGATAAGCTAATTAATTTAACTTGCACATGGATTATATTACCTACACACTAGTACAAAGGACAAACCAACGATAATACACCGGGATATAAAAAGTGCAAACGTTTTGTTGGACAATAATTGGGTGGCAAAGATTGGTGACTTTGGGCTCTCCAAGTTAAACAATACAGATCAACAGAGCCGCACACTCCTTACCGAAACTATTGCTGGGACAAAAGTGTATCTGGATCCTGAGTATGCAAGTACAGGTAGGTTGAAAAAAGAATCGGATGTTTACTCTTTAGGAGTAGTTCTATTCGAAACCATGTGTGGCAGGTTGGCCTATGATGATATTTACCATGTCAACAACGAGAAGGGGCTCGCATCTGTAGCACGCCGAAGCTTCAATAATGGAACACTAAAAGATATGGTTGACCCCAGAATAATGGTAGCTGATCAAAACATTTATATGCTAAATGATGGGCTAAATCAAGACTCTTTCGATGCGTTCACAAAAATAGCATATCGATGTGTTGCAGAAACCCAAGTGATTCGTCCAACAATGCAAGAAGTCATCAGCGAACTCCAGAAAGCAATTCACTTTCTAGAAAGCAACTGTTTTCAATACAAAAAAGCTATATTTTTATTTTGTATACTTTCGATATGTTAGTAAGTAAATGAGCATGCTCGTCCGATATTGGTTTGTTGTAAAATTAGGGTTTATGTTAACGTTTTACTTAAAGCAGAAATGAAAATCTTACGTGTAATAAATATTACGCTGAATGCTTCTGTGATAATTTTTTAATTATTAGGTTCATAAAAAAGAATATGATCAAAGTAAATTCAATGAAAAATAAAGTTTATTTTGGGTATCATGATCGACCTAAGAGCACAGGGAGTCGTGGTGCCAAACTCTTGATGCCAAACTCCAAAAGTGGTGCCACGTCAGCAAAATGGAGTTTGGCACCAGAAATGACATGGCACCAGAATTCAGTGGGAGTGGTTTGGCACCAGAATTCTAGTGCCATAGCATTTATTTTTAGATAAACTCAAATTAAATTTTATTCAATTAAAACATATTAAACATTACATAAAACTTAAACATTATTAAATAAACATATCATAAAAAAAACATAAACACTCTCATCATTATTCCAAGATTTCCCACAATTTCTGTATTCGAAGTTCCTTTGTGCGTGTTCCTATCGCGAAGCTCTTTGTCTTCCTAACATGTAAGTCACAAGTTTCCGACCCCTCACTAACAATGTTCAGTCTGGATGCACTAACATATCTTTCTGAAGATACTTCAAATTCCTCGACTCTCCAAATATCATGTATGTAAAGATTTATAACCACACTTACATGATTCTCTTGAGGGTGTTGATTTGCATTGCACGCGCGGGTTGTCGTATAATACCCCCAACGACCTTGTAGGACTCCGAATGCCCGTTCAATATCTTTTCTTGCAGCTTCTTGAACTCTCTTAAACTTCAAGGATTTTTCATCCCTTGCAACAGAAAACGTTTTGACAAACGTAGACCATGCTGGTACATACCGACGGCTAAATAGTAATCTTTTCCTATATGTATTGCCCCGTTTACAACAAATCGGACACTCTGGACTATATCACAATTTTCAATTTCATCATCAAATAATGGGGAACCATATAACACATTTAAATCATTATTCGCACCAGGAACCCCAAAATATGCATGCCAAATCCACAATTTTTGATCAGCAACAGCTTCTAACATAAGAGTTGGGTATTTATGAGTACTCCTTTTGAACTGCCCATGTAAGGCCTTTGGGCAATTTTTCCAATCCCAATGCATACAATCGATACTCCCGAGCATTCCCGGGAGTCCATGTTTTTCTTCGTGCAATTGATATGTTTTTTGAATATCAGTTGCAGTTGGCCTTCTTAAAAAATTATTATGATATAAAACGTGAATGCATTTAGTAAAGTGATCTAAGCATTCTCGTGAAGTACGTTCAGCAATTTGCAAATACTCATCAAATGCATCAGGTGCAGTGCCGTATGCCATTTGGCGTATGGCGGATGTGCACTTTAAAATAGGACCAATACTATTACGACCGATCGCATCGATCCGTACTCTAAAATACCTAAAGTACTCAGGCAGGGGTTGCACATTATAACTTAAGATATCGTTGAGTATTTTATTAAAAAGTGTAGAACTCATACGATACCTGCGCCTAAACTTTTCTTCAGGATATTTCGGTTCATACTCGTCGTCACCAAAATAGTCGTCGATTAGCCTTTGTTCCGCCTCTTCTCGTTCACGAAATATATATGTCCTCCTCCTCTTTGGACCATCACTCGAACCCCCAGCTTCTTGCTCACACAAACCCACATAATGTTGATACGACTCATAATCCCGCATATATCGATCATAGTCGGGTTGAAATAAAGTATCATAATGATCGTATGTGTCGATTAGGTCGAAATCGTTGAGATTATTTTGATCCATATTTGAAAGAAAAAAGAGAAGTATTGAAGTAGAAGATGTATTGAAAGTGTGTGTGAAGTATGAAATAAAAAGGGGGTATTTATAGGATTTTTAAAGGGGTAAAATTGTAATTTTGGTGGTATTTTTTTGAATATCCGCTCCCCCTAACGGATAGATTTAAAAAAAATGAGTTTGGCGTGGACTGTTAGCCACGGCGCGAAGACCATTGGCGCGAGCCATGGTGTCGTGCGCCGTTGGCCATTTTGGCGCCATGGCTTGGCACCAAGCCAACAACCATGGACTCCCTGCCCTCTAAGTACATTTGTTTTTTCGATATGTAAGTACTTGTATGTGGTATGTACGGTACCATGCTTATACTTCAACATACCGACAAAATAATGTAGCTGGAATTGGGGGTTGATAGTGTGCATGATATTATAACTGATAGAAAGAAGTGATCCAATGATTTTTGTGAATTACCAAAGTTAATTGTCATGATTTGCAGAAAAAAGACAAGTTCCAAATTTCACTAGAAGACATAGTATCGGCGACACAAAACTTCAGTGACGACAAGTGCATGGAAAAAGGACGATATTGGAAGCAGTATCAAGCAGAAATTCTACTTGCTAATACTAATGAACATACCATTGTTGCTGTAAAGCGGTTTGATAGCAAGTCTGAAGAAGGGCGTGACCGGTTTTTGACTGAGATTAAAGTTCTTTTCAAGTTTAAGCACAAGAACATTGTTGATCTTGTAAGGGTACTGTGACGAAATGAATGAAAGTGTCATTTGTTATGAGCATGCGCCAAACGGAAGGCTTAGTAAGTATGTGCAAGATGCTAGTCTTACATGGATGCAACGCATAAAGATATGCATTGATGTCGCAACGGGATTAGCTTTTCTTCACATGGTACACAGTGACATTAAAAGTGGTAGCATTCTTCTTGATGCTAAATGGAACGCTAAAATTTCTAATTTGGAGTTGGCTTCAAATGTATTCACTACAAGAAAAAGTAGAACAAGTGACCAAGTTTTCCCGGGCGACATTTGTCGCCCGGGAAAGCTCACTAAACGACAAAAATTCGTCCGACGTGGCACCAATTCTGATAAACTTTTTAGTCAAAGTTTGGATAGAGTTTCCCGGGCGACATGTCGCCCGGGATTAGTTGGCTAAATTTTGAATAAAAACTCAACGAAAATCTTGGCGGCATTTTTTCCCGCTCACTTTCCCGGGCGACATGTCGCCCGGGAAGAGTTTTATAAAAAAAATTGTAATCGCTTGAATGTTTAAGCCTGGTAGTTAGTGTTAATTAACGTTGGCTACTTTTTCTCGGGCGACATGTCGCCCGGGAAACTTTTTTATTAAAATTCAACAAAAAAATTGTAACGAAACTCCTGGCGGCAATTTTTCCCGCTCACGTTTCCCGGGCGACATGTCGCTCGGGATTATGTATTTTATTAAAAAAAATTAATTATGCTTAGAAATCATTATTATTTATAAAATATATTTTATAATTATATATTTTATAAATAATAATTTATAAAGACACTTTATAAAAAATATAATTCCCGCCTAGAATTCCCGACTAAAAATTATGAGGATATTAACTCAAACTATATACTTATATACAGCACCAAGAATAACAAAAACAAAACCCACCACCAACTTATATATCTTTAACAAACTCTTTACACCACCACCATCACCACCCAGTTTTGTAACTTATGCAAATGGAGTCGTATGAATCTTTTATGTGCCGATGTGAAGGGGAAGTAATGTTTGAGACAATCACATAAACCACACAAGAGACTTTGTAAACTTACTATGCTTGTCCTCGTCATAGGTAAACAAGAAGAACCTTTTTTATTTATGCAATATATCAATAATTTGTTTTTTTAAAATGACATCAATAAGATTTTTTTTATCGTTTATCAGCCTTCAACAAAAAATCATGGATGTGGATATTTAAATGAAGATGAATCACTTTTTGGAAACGCAAGTTCTTTTTCAGGACCCACAACACCTCAAATTCTTCTTCCGAGTGCAAGTTCTTATTCCAGGATCCTCTAGAGCTGCACTATGTCCTGGAAACAACAACAGTGCTCAAACACAATCTCTTAACTATGTAGTTAAAGAAGCTAGAAGGCAAGACTACCATGGAGAAGAATCCCAATGACTCCACTCCGTGTAGTCAGACTGCAATACTTCATGACTTTTAAAAGAAATAGAAAACCTTTTCGTGTGGAGTAGAATATCGTGTATTTGGGTTGAATGTGCTAGAATAAAAGGAGATTGAGGGGAATGCCCACGTTTCCATGTTTTCCACCATTGTAAGGAATGTAGTGGGTTTATGGTTGTCATGTTTTTTTAATAAAGTTCTATGTTTTATGGATATACAAGAGAAATTTGGCTCATAACCATCTCTCAATTCTATCTCGTACATCCATGAACACACCTAAAAAGACGTAGATAAACACACATAACTCATAAAGGTAATTGATTACATAATTCTTTTCACATACATGCAAATACCAATGCATAAACCATTTATTATAAATGTCATTCAATACAAATGCAATGGTCAAAACATGACAACACCTATAAAACGTAGATAAAAAAACCCCCCCAACCTCCACATACACTTAATGTGTTGACATACATATTTTTATTCAAGAACACATAATACTGGGTCCTTAAAAGGGCACATTCCCCTTCAACTTTTCAATGAAATAACATCTCTCGATCAGCCCTCTCCTCACCTCCATTCCAGGGCCTGCTACCTTTGAACCACTCCACGTCTCTCTCTGTACAGCTCATGGCAAGTAACTCAATTGCCGCTTCCTTGTTCACAAAACCCAACCAGGATAGAAGCTTCCAGTTTTCTTTTTTTTTTTTCTTGAGTAAACAATTGATATTCTTCTATGACAGCACGTAACTTCACACTGACATTATTGATCATGCGTGCCATCCTAATGTCAGCCTCCTTGGCCCTTCAGAAATACAAACTCAAAACATCTGACCAATTATTAGACTGGGCCGAATCTCTCAACTCCATAATCCTTCTCAAGTTCCACATTGTTTGTTGTATTTTTGTTCTATGCATATGAATACAACTCACAACCCTTATATAGAGTTGCTATACATCCCACTTTAAAAGCCACTTACCCACCCTTTAAATATGAGCCACTATCCTACAACACAATCAATTATGCAAACAACTATTTACAGAGTATGAAGATATAAAACATTCAATTATGTAACATGTTATACAACACAATCAATTATGCAGACAACTATTTACACAGTATGAAGATATAAAACATTCAATTGTCTAACATGTCTTGTATCTTGACTCGTTCATGTAACATCTCTTATACAACGATAACATATCGACTCATCTGTTGAACATCTAATATGTAACGATAACATATCGACTCATCCGTTGAACATCTAATGTGTAACGATAACATATCGACTCATCCGTTAAACATCTAATGTACAACGATAACATATCGACTCATCCATTGAACATCTAATGTGTAACGATAACATATCGACTCATCCGTTGAACATCTAATGTACAACGATAACATATTCGACACATCTGTTGACCATCAAAGAAGTAACATAACATAAATCGATCTCATCCGTTGACATCTAATGTAACACGATAACATATCGACTCTTTCCGTTGTGACATCTAATGTACAACGTTAACATATCGACACATCCGTTGAAACATCCCTAATGTCAACAATACATATCGACTCATTCCGTTGAACATACTAATGACAACATAACATATTCCGACTCATCTTTGGACACTAATGTTACATGATAACAAATCGACTCATCCGATGGACATTTAATGTACAAACGATACAATATCGACTGCATCCGTTAAACATCTAATGACAACGATAACATTCGACTCACCCGTGAACATCTAATGACAACGTAACCATATCGAACTCATCGTTGAACATCTAATGTACAACGATAACATATCGACTCATCCGTTGAACATCTAATGTACAACGATAACATATCGAGTCATCCGTTGAACATCTAATGTACAACGATAACATATCGACTCATTCGTTGGACATCTAATGTACAACGATAACATATCGACTCATCCGTTGGACATCTAATGTACAACGATAACATATCGACTCATCCGTTGGACATCTAATGTACAACGATAACATATCGACTCATCCGTTGGACATCTAATGTACAACGATAACATATCGACTCATCCGTTGAACATCTAATGTACAACGACAACACATCGACTCGCCCGGGAAAGATTTTATTAAAAAATTATACACTTTTTAATTTTTAATAAAACTGTATAAAAATTATACAATTTTTATTTTTTAATAAAACTGTATAAAAATTATACAATTTTTAATTTTTAATAAAACTGTATAAAAATTATACACTTTTTAATTTTTAATAAAACTGTATAATTTTTTAATTTTTAATAAAATTGTATAATATTTTAATTTTAGTAAACTGTATAATATTTTTAATAAAAGTATTCTCGGGCGACATGTCGCCCGAGAAAAGTTTATTAAAAATATTATACACTTTTTAATTTTTATAAAAGTGTATAATTTTTTAATAATCTTTTTTCGGGCGACAAAAGTTTTATTAAAAATATTTTAATTTTTAATAAAAAGCTTTCTCGGGCGACATGTCGCCCGGGAAAATTTTATTAAAAATATACAGTATTTAATTATTATAAAAGTGTATAAATTTTTAATAAACTTTTCCCGGGCGACATGTCGCCCGGGAAAGTTTTTTATATTTGCTAAAAAAGGCCCTCCAAAATTTCCGTTATGGCGCCATATTGCGCTAAACGACAAACTGGTTCTTTCCCGGGCGACATGCCGCCCGGGAATGTCGCCTGGGAAATATCTGGCATCAAAAAACAAATATGGGTTTCAGTTGTATAACACAAACGGGAAAACGTAAAAAAAACTTTTTTTTGACGATTTTGCAGCAACACCACCACAAATCACCACCACAACTCACCACCTCCTCTCACCACCGCAGCTCACCACCGCCTCCTCTCACCACCACCACCACTCGACACCGAGCACACGAGCACTGATTGCTAGTAAAGCAACACACGTAACTATAAAATATAATATGAAAGAAAATTACCAAACTACCCTTGAGGACAAAGATAGAAAGGAAAATATTCATAAATATATATATAATATAATACGTATATTAACCGGGAAGTATGATTCCCGGGTCGTTATTCCCCAACGATTTGTGAAATTGAAACCACGTTTGTTGTTCGGACAATGATTTGAATTGGAAACAAAGATTGATTTGATTATCTACTTCTATAAATTAAAATAATTAAAATAAGCAAATGATAACAATTAAGCACGAAAACAAATAACGGGAAATCAAACTTTAACTAAAAACGCAAAACGGGAACCCTAAATGGCAATTAAAAACCCTAAATTTCCAAATTTAAACCTAAAATGAATTTTTCTTTTTAAATAGACTCTAATTGACTAAAAAGTAAGTTTAAAGAAAACTAGAACAAAAACGGAGTTGAAATGAGCTTAAAAACACGAAAAATGCAAACGGGAACGAATCCCGTTCTTTAAAAAATGAAATTTTGCAAATTAAACCCTACGAAAGCAAAACTAATTTTCCTAGAAACTTTATGATAAAAGAAAATTTTCTAAAAAAGATTTATATTTTTTTGATTATTTTTCTATTTTTTATGATTTTTTAAAGTTTTTAATAAAAATAAATGTTTAAAAATACTAAACTAATTATAAAAATTCTAAAAAAATACAGAAAATAGCTTGAACTAAATAGAACCTAGGAAAAATAAGCTTGATTACACAGCTTATCGAATAAGCTGTGTAATAAGCTATAACAGCTTATAAGCTATAATGGGAGAAAACGTGTATAAGTATTAAATGTTGTAAAGGTTTAACGAAAAAGACCCCAGGGCGCGTTGGTAGAGGTGTGTGGTGTGTGTTGTTTAAAAGGGTTGAGGGTGTTGAGGTCGGGGGGTTCGAGTCTTGCTCACCTCCGAATTCCACTTTCCCTTTTTTTTTCTTTTTGAAAACTTATAAAAACAAAGTTTTAGAAAAGCTGAAAATAAGCACTTTTAATAAAAGAATTTTTTTATAAAAAGCCCTAAATAAGCTAGAAAATAGCTGAAAAGCAAACAGAACTACTTAACTTTATTTTGGTTTTTTAGAAAACTTTATAAACTACAAATTCTAAAATAAGCTAAAAACAGACCAAATAAGCTATAAGCTACTTAATGACTAAGCTAATAAGCTAAACTAAGCTAGAAATAAAAAAGAATAGGCCAAAAGCTAGAAAATCAAATTAAGCTATTGGAGACTTTTAAACCAAACAGGCCTTAGGGACTGTTTTGAGCTTAATTTTAAGCACTATAATGGATCCTTACAACTAAGAGCTTAACACTTTCTTAAAGTACAGCTAAAAATCTACTTAAAACAATAAGCAAAACACATTTTGAAATCTAATTAAGCAACTAAAAAGTACTAGGAAAAAGCTACAGGCTACTGACTTGGTGTTTTTGGTTTTAATGAAAAAAAACTAAATTAAGCAACAAGCTGACTTAATAAGCTAAGAACTAATTTAAACTAACCTAATAAGCTAATTTAAGAACAAATTAAGCAAAAGTTTAAGAAAATAAGCTATAAAAACTGAAATAAGCACTTGACAAAACCTGAGACCCAAACAGTCCCTACAGGGATCTTTGAGCTTATTTTTAGATAAGCTCTTGGATCCTTGTGGGGAAATAGTTTATGCAAGCTTATACTACAACTAATAATCTTCCAAAATCAACTTTTGAAACAATGTTTGAAACTCAATTGCTTATTACAAAAGCATTTTGAAAACAGACCTAAGGCTCAGATCATGCTGAGTTTTATTTTGAAAATGAAAAGACTAAAGCCAATTTTAAAAGCTAAAAACAGATATGCAATTAAGCTATTTAATGAAAACTAGCTAGAAACATATAAACTATAGACCACAAACTTCTCAAAGATTGAAAATCTAATCTTAATAACAGCTTATACCCTCTGAATTATTGAATTGGAAATTCTTTTTCTCACTTTTTCTGTCTGATGCAATGTGCACAATTAAAACTCAAAATCAAACCAGACAAAATGCATGCCAAAGACACTTAATTCTATGCTTTTAAAAACACAAATCTTAGGACAAAATAGGCATGGACATTTACTAAATTGATTTGAATCTAGAAATACAAATGTCCCTTAACAGATTAAGACTAATATTAACCTAACTTATGAAAAACTAATTATTCCTATCCTAGCTTATGAATTTAGCACAAACAGATTAAAATGAAAGATCAAAACCAAAATCTTAAGTCCAATTGGCCACTAGCAGTATTAACTTGTGGTTAATACTGCTATGCCAAACACCCCTTTAACTATATGAAAATCCATTTAAGCTTATGAGAATTAAATCTAGTGATTAAAACTTGTATACCAGATAATGAACAGATTATAACAACCTTAATAAGCATAAAACTATAAGCAAATAAGCCAGAAACAATAAGCTATTATGTATGATAATTTTTTTTTGATTTTTATAGATTTTTAGGACAAATTATGAAAAACTAAGATCTATGCTATTAAAGCTAAAAACAGATAGTCAAACAAGATTAATAAGCATAATGAAACAAAATTAAGCACAAATAAGCTAGAGTTAAGCAGAAAATAAGCAAATACAACTTATTAAACTAAGATACTTGAATTTAAAAGAAAACTTACAGAAACCTTAGCTAAACAAAGGCAATAGACTCAAGGAGCTATTTCTACAGCTCTAGCTTATCAAATGATAAGCTAGTAAAGTCCTTATGAACTCATCCATGGCTAGTTCATCATCCAAAAGCTCAAAATCCAATAGGCAAAGGTAATTAACTAATTTTTATAGTTTAAGTAGATTAAATAGTTATTATGAGCTTAATTTGAGCTTAGAGACTCAAAGAGCTAGATAAGAGCTTATTAGAAGCTTATGTAACATTAAAAGCTTATTAAACAAGGTTTTAAGTGAATGTGAGAAAAACAAATACGAATTCTATTAATGAAAAAGTTGAGTACAATTCTGAAAAGGAAATTACATTTAAGCAAACATTAAGCTAAAACATTTTAAATAAAAATTACAAAAGCTAATTTTAATAAGCTAATTTATAAACTACTCATAGATATCATTTTTGTGAGTGAGTCCTTGCTTGTATTTATACTGCCTGGGAGAAGCTTTTAGGCCCTTGAGTCTGTTAGACGCTCTAATCAATCCCACCCCTTCATTCTTCTCAATCATTGGCTCTCTAATCTTGGCCATTGGATCATTAAGTGAGCACACGGATTGCCAGCGTGGCAATCCGTGTGTCAGGGTACTTGTGCTTCTTCTACACATATTTTAGTGCAAATCCAACTTGATTGGTGTGTTTTCTCCTTTGCCCGCATGTCATTCCCTTTTGGGAATTGGCCAATGAGAGCATAATGTGACGTTTAACTCTGTCAATGTGTCCTTTATCACTTGAATTTCATGGCCACGTCCTCAATTTGATTTTACCCTTTGTTTTGAGCTCGAGGTAAAACGGGGAAGATGGTGAACAGTTAAAACTATTTTTCCTGCGTTTTACCTTTTATAAAAGGAGTGGGTGTTTGACTTTTCTTTTACCCAGGGTTTGACTTTGGGCTTATAAAGGGTTTTGGGCCGGGGTTGTTTGTTTTGGGCCCAAGCTTGGTTATAAAAAGGTAACGGGTGTGTAGTGGATTTATGTAAGAGTTAACGGGTGTTAACTCTTTATAAATTAAAGAGTTAACACCGTTAGGGTTTAGGGACTATTTTTGCAATTTGGTTTTCTTTGAGGGACTGATTTGGGAATTTTTGGGATTTTTGTCTTTATATGGTTGACTTTGGTTGACCAAGGGTTGACTTTTGTTGACCTTTGATAGCATTCTCCCGGCTCTTGTATTCTCTTTCCTTTCCCGTGTCCGTGTTTGTCCGGTTTTGACCGTTTTCTTGTGATTTTTGCAATATCCGTACCTACACAATCACAAAGACAAAACAAGCAATATACAAGCATTTTAAGCACAATTTTGTCTTTTATGGGACATTTTTGATATAAAAAGGATATGTGTTTTCACACATATCAAAATTCCCCAAACTAAGCGATTGCGTGTCCTCACGTAATATTATATGCTCTATAACCAAATACCTCAAAACTTCCCCAAACTAAATCTTTGAAAAGTAGCAAAGATTTTTGTGGAGAAAGTTAAGAAATCACAAGTTATAAAACACCCCATTTTCTTATTTTTAAAACTTTTTCAATTATTATTTTTTTATTTTTTTATATAAACTAATAATATTTCGACTTTCATTATTTCCATAACTATTAGGGATCATAGAACAGGATGCATTTCGATCCGAGAATGCCCCAAAAAGGATAAATTCATCGTCCCCGACTTTTCACTTGCTCTAAACCAAGCTTAAAACGAAATCACAGCTAAATATCAGTTAAGATGCTAACACTACTCATATTTGCAACTTGTAAACTTTTTACTCCCGATATTTATTATATCTTAAGTGAGTGTGCTATTTTGAATTTCAACCATGGATCAACGTTTTGCAAAATACTATGCTTCACGTTCCTCCCAAGAATAATGAGTTTGAAGGCTAGATCATCCCATGTAGCGACTTTCGTCTCGGAACATCCCAACCTTGCGGCTAAGTGACCAGGCTTTTGACACCCCACAGAGACTAGTATCGGGACTCACGGACCTTAGGTTTCAAAAACTCCCAGGTTTCCCGTTTACATAACTTATAAAATATAATAGTCAAAGTTCAAAAGCATATTTGAATTTAACAAAAAGAAATCTATTTATTAATTCAAACTTAATATTAAACATTTGTGCTTGTGTGGGACTAGACAAGTAGAAGGAGAAGAGGTGTTTATATAGTCTTTAAACCATAATTCTCAATACTTGTTCCCTACTCCAAGTTTGCAATCAATTCCTTAATTATCATCATAATTTTGCACAATAATCCTTTTCTAGAATCACTTTTGGGAGGAGGATAATAGTTTCCGTTTTCATCATTTAAGCCCTTCTCTTTTTATTTAACATGTATTAATTAGTTTATAACGTCTAACGGTTAAACTAATTACCGTTAAATATATTTCGTGAAATATATTTCGTGAAACATATTATATAATTAATAAATATATAACAAGTATATATATTAATTACATAATAAACGTACTCTTCGTGTCTTACGTGTGTGCCCCTAATAGGCTCACATATTCGTAACGTATACGTGCTAGCCAACTACCATAACCCAACAGCTCCCACTTGGGAGTTGGAGTAGCACCTAACACTTATACCTATAATTGGCAAAGTCTAGCAACCCACACAATTATGTTTACATTAGGAATATTATGAGATAATAGCTTCAATAATAATCTCAGCTTATTAATGGTTATTTATTACTTGCTTTTATCATCCATTTGTTCAGATACCGTTAAACCATGGATATTGATCCTAACTCATTTCATATAGTTTAACCATTTAGTTTCTCGTTATAGAAGTTAATTCAGATCTACCAAACGTAATCAAGAATCATCTTGAATTACACTTTGGGTGCGGCCACACAATCATCTGATTAATTCTGGAGAGGCGCCATGGTATCATTCTGCACATATCAAGTGGAGGAACAAATTCTTTGTTGACTACAAGTGTTGTGGATGCTGCTTCACATCACTTCCAAAAATAGCCTTTATAACTATCTTATTCAGGATAGCGTTTGACTTATAATCAAAAAGTGATATCCACACATGCAGAACTTGTTTGTATCTCAAGTCTAAGGATGACTTATTAAACCATTTTCGATATCTTACTCATGACTAGGATCCAAAAGTAAATATTCGAAGGTAGGGGTATCCAATATGCATCCCTTGTGAATACACATGAGTTTGGTGGCAACAATCCATATATTCAAAGAATATAGCCAACACTCACATTTGCCTTACATAACAATATTCTTATATTGTTAACCGACAATGAACATATTTAGAATGATAAAATCATTCAAGGATTAAACATGCAAATATAAGATAACTATTATTATATGAATGAATGACAAATACCGCGTATCTTCATTCATCAGAAAGTAAAAATTATCTTACAATCCCAATTATCCAAATACTAAAATAGATATGCATGAAACTAATTAGCAAGTTGAAGTCCAATGTTTCTAACATTCTCAACTTTTTCTTTACAAGACAACTAAATAGTTATTTGAGTAAACTTTCCGAACACTTGCTTCAAATTCACATAGTTGTGAAAGATTTGAATAATAAGATGAGTGTCTTATTGTTCACGTGCATACTATTGCAAGAGTCATAGTATGGACAAGGTAATAGTACCTTTTATATGGTATTTGAATTCAACAACATACCTATCTCAGACAGTCATCTTTACAGTTTCTTAAAATGTAAAGTATTCTCATTCTTTAATGTGTAATGCAACAATGCTCTTAGCTGAGCATATCTAGTTAGCAGATTTATCATAAATGATGAAATCCTTCTTCAACTAGAATTGATTATTTTCTAGCATCAGTTGTACACAAACAACATTATGCCTTATATAATTCGTAAACATTTGTATTTAACAGTCATCTAAATTCTCTCAATTAGATATTGTTATCTAAATACTCTCAATTAGATACTGTTGTTGTTAGCTCATCTTGCTCTCATGCAAAAGTAACAACCAGTCTCATACACAATATAATATATATACATAATGAATCCTTAGTTATAAACACAAGGTCTCCATCCATGTAACAAATTATATCAAGTGAAATATACCATTTAAGACTTGCTTCAATGATATATTGCATTGTGTTGGACTTTATTTCCGCATACGTTTATCTTAATAAACATTTATTCCAATGTCAGTTATTTTATCCTAAAATCCCAAGTGAAGTTTCATTCCAATCTCAAGTATTAACATCTAGCTTTGATGGAATGATGCTTTCAATATGTTACACAACATATGAATTTTAAGGAAAAACATAGTGCTCCCACTTGATGTCAGGTGTACTCAGGAGTTATCTTAATTTAATCAGAAACCATATTGTGATTAAACTTAAGATCTCAGCTTCTAGATGCATGATTCAATCCACACTTGGATTCTATTATCTTGTATACTTTATAAAGATTATTTTAAACTCATAACCTTTTGATTACACACCGTCCTCGCAAAAGGTAATCATAAAGGGAAAAGTTATAAAACTTAATTTTCATATTACAAATATCGGCTCATAACCCTTTTGATTACACATCGTCCTCGCAAGGTAATCATTAAGAAAAGAGTTATGATCCTTAATTTTTCATATTTCAGATTCAAGAAAACATGTATGACAATTAGTTATTTTTATATAATTAATGCGTGTAGAAAAGAAAGATTTAATCATAGTCAATTGCTTGAGTAAGATCAAAATTTTTATCATCAGTCAGGCATTAATATGTATACAATTTTGTCCTTATGAGCCTTTCTTCAAAAGAAACTCATTCTAACCTCACAGGTTTACTTTTTGGTCAAAGATCAATCAATCTGATAACATTGATTTGTCTTTTAAGGAGTGCATCTTATCATTCATATTTCTAAAATATTAATCACATCCAAGATGTGATAATTCATCTTATTAGTTAGCAGGTTTAGAATGACCCTCTAACTTATATTCCTCAGCATTGATATTATTATATCACTCTATTGATGAGGCATCCTTGTGGATTTATGAATGAGACTTACATTATACTTTGGTTCGACATTTTCATGTTTAACCTTAGTATGACATCAACAAGTGAATTCAGAAGGCTATGTATTTTGTTCTTAAATATCTTCAAGATCTATAGATGCTCCCACTTACTTTTGTAAGAAGAGATACTTCTCTAAATACTAAGTATTTAAGCAACAATAAATTGTTCTTAATTGGGACAATAAAATACATTTTACAGTTCTTATCTCTAGTTTGTTAATAATATGCTTCATAAGATTTTAACAAATTTTAGAACTTTAATCAAGGCATAATGAGGTTCATCCTAATCCATAAATAAATAATGTCTTGAATATCTTCTAGGTTAAAACTTTATTGAGTGTATCCGTGACACACGCAAAATTCTAACCTTGATAGATTTTGGAGGTAGATCAATTAAAGTTATCATTAATCAAACAATATGAATATCGTTTGTTTCAATACAATAGACATACCATAATGATGTGGTATTCTATGAGTATTGGAATTGTAAGACTCCATCAGAATTCTTTAGATAACTTAATTCTCTTTGGATCAAATACTCACCAATTGGGTCAAGCCAAATTGAATATAGAGTATTTTAAAACCAAGTACATGCTATAACGTATATATCTTTGAATAATACAATAACTCTATGTTCATGTATTACAAGAAAACAGAACATATCATGTATACGTTACTAGTCTTTGAATAATTCAAGGTCCTCATGTTAACTCTATGTTCATGTTTTTCAAGAAAACATAGCATGTCAAGTTATACGTTACAAGTCTCTGAATAATTCAAGGACATCATGTTAATGTGTTAATAAGAAGACATAACAATTTTACTACTTACTTTATGTTATGAGTCATTGATAAATTCAATGACTTTATAATTATGTCTTAACAAGAACATAATTATTCTAACTAAAGTAATTATGAACGCAAACTCTTGAGTTCAATAGTAATTTCAAGTTAATTACATACTTTATAATTATGATCATATAATTTAACCATAATTACATTGACTAAATCAAGTAACTTTACATTATATCTTGACACTTAAATGCAATAGGGCAATAAACATCGTGTGTATTTAAGTCCTAGTAGATTTATTAGCTTTCTAACCTTGCGGTCAAGAGAAACCAATAATCATATTGTTATATGTTGTTCCTTGCACACACTTAAGATTTCTCCCACTTGTATACTATACGACACGCGCTCAAACGTATAAACAATATGATAGTGTCATAGATATTACAAGTAGATTTCGAACTATAATGTTTAATAAGGAATTGTGGATTATTATTCTATAGATAACATTTCGGAAAGCAACCTCAGATATGGGACTTGTTATCATATAAAATAAAATGCAATCTTACTTAAACATGTGTTTGTTCATATTCGGAAAGTTATGAATTATTTCAAAGCAAGCTAGAAATAATATGGGCGACTACCAAGGAACAAATCTTGTAGCTCCTACTGAAATTGACATCATAACATGAATGTCTTTTCAGTAGTAAATCACAAAGCTCCCACTGGATTTGTCAACATTGTAAGTGTTACATCACCAGTAGAAAGCAAATAGCGATTTATTTACTTTCCTACTCTCTTAGAATGCCTACAAGTAGCAATGTACTTAGGTATTGTACAGAGTATATGAAGTTCTACTTATGTAGATGAGGGACTAGCCATTCATGCTTTCATTAACTTGAACATTTTAGCATGCAATTCCTCCTTAATCGGTCTGCCTAGCCACAAGGGTGTTTAGCACTATAAGGAATGAGTCGAGTCCAAGAAAATTTACCTAGAAGACCTGCTAGCAATTTTCTTTACTCGTGCGGTTTAAACTCATACATCGTGACAAATGCAAGATGTAATTTATTTTGGTAGCTATAGACAAAATGTTCTCTAGTTACTCAAAATATTTTATCTTTTAATTATTTCAAAGCCGAAAAGAAGGGTAATGAAAGACAGTAAATGAGTTTAATTGTAATTGAAAATTTTCAATTATAATCCTATCTTATTCTTGTCAACTAATGAGTATAGATAGAAGTGAGTCTCATCTTTTCTTACTAGGAAAAGAGACTATGTTTGTCTTTTGAAGAAAAACAAACTTTTGTTTACGAATTATGTTGCAAAACACAATTAATCAGAACATAGAAAGTTCAATTTAGTATTTTCGACAATTAAATTCTTAATAGAATTAACTACCCAATTAATTTACTAATTAAGACTAAGATCCAACTTGACCTCCCACTTATTACCAAAGGTCTGACCAGGGCGTAAAAAGTGGGGCAAGAGGTAAGCGACGGGCGTTAATTGCATTTAATGCAACTCTTAGGTTTATGATACTTGTCAAAACATTAGTAATCATGTAATAATGTTAAGAGCATGTTTAGTATCATCTTATGCCTCGGGTCCAAGGTCTGACCAAGCCTACTCGAATTAAGTCGACCAAGCAAAAACTTGCAAAAATCGTCAGAGGTCTGACCAGAGCACGAAATTCGCCATGGGTTGGTAGGGCCCTAAGGTCTGACCAAAGCGGTCAAACCAATTGCACGTGTTCTTGGTTGGCTGGCATAGACTTAAAATTTTCAAAGGGGTATGCACATAAATGTGTAAAAAGCGTGTACAAAGAGGCATGCAAAACAACTTTGTATCACTGATTTTAAAAACCTTTAATAATGACACTGTAGTGACATGCCATGGTTCACGGTAACTCCAATCGAACGCACAAAGAAGCGGAGAATCAGGTCAGCGCGAAGCGTATTAAAAACCTGAGTTCTTTAGGAAAAATCCTCCTTAAACTTCTCTTATAGTTTGTTCTAGTGGATGAGCCGTACTTCCCATGAGTCCATAGCGTCCAGTTTTTAATCTTGAAATCAAGTTTCATATTTTATAGTCTTATTAATTTTCTCAAAAATCAAATTTTGCACGAAACAAATAATAGGTCACAATGAGCATGTATTTAAACGTGTAATTAATAGACTAGTTTTAATATCATCTTTCTTTAGGTATTAGTCCGTATTGCATACATATTAGGCGCGTATACGAGTAATCAAGTAAAAATATGCACATAAAGACTAAAGCTAATGATGACATTAAATTAACAAGTAAACATGTAAAATCCGAGTTCTCAAGCGAGTCTTCCCCAATTGGAGAACCATAAGACCATCACTAGGTTTTCATCAATGTGCCTAGATCGTCCCATTCATCACAAGAGTGATTGAGTAGGTCTTATGGCCGGAAAGTTAAACCAAATCAGACTAAATATATAAAAAGATCTAGTTTCCAAAAATAAAAGATTTTAGTTCCCATAAATAAAATCAAGATCTTTTAAATATATAGTGTGATTTTTATAAAAGGAAACAAACATACTAAATTAACAAGTTTAATTTTATTCCATTTTTAGCAATAAAAAGTAATCAAGATCTAGATCTATAGATTTTATTTAATTATGGCAAGAATTTGCATGATCTTTGCCATATTTACAAGAAAACATTAAATAAAATATCAGGCGCAACATATCAAGTTATATGAATTAAATCTAGGCGTAAACCATCAAGACATGATATAATTCAAAAAGTGTAACCCTAATGCCAAAACAAGTTGACTCGTGATGCCACTGATGGGATTTAACATTCTAGGTAACTAGTTTAGCAACGAGTACGCAACAGATTGGATCTAGTTAAGGCACATAGAATTAATACTTAATAAAGTAAAACAAGTAATTTACTAACCTTTTGTTTAATGATAAAAATCAATAAACTTACGCCGTATCTTGATCTTGAAACGAGTGATTAAATTACCACCTCTACGGTTGCTCACACAACACGTCAAACAAATACGCCAAGATGCTAGTCTTTACGTCACGAATAAACAACAGAACACGATGCTCTTGCTAGGGTTTGGTGTTCTTGGTAGAATGTCGATCAAACCTTAGTTAGGATTTATACAGATCGAACTAAACAGGAAGAAAATATATATAGGTATGGTTCCCATGAATGCAATCAACATGCATATAATCATGCATGTATAAACCATACGTAATATGTGGCATACGAATTAAATTCTCATGAATGTTCATGCATATGGTATTAACCAGTAATCATTCGTATGACTTTAGGGTTATTGTTTATGTCGTTTGACTTTTGGAATCGTATCATCAATTGTTTTTTTTATTGTCATCTCGAACGAAAAGAATGAGGGAGTATATATAGTATACAAACCCTAGTCAAAAACTTGTTCCCTACTCCAAGTTATTGTCTAGCAATCTTATACTTTTCAAAACCGACACTTTAACCCTTCTCCTTTTATTTAACATGTATTAATTAGTTTATAACGTCTAACGGTTAAACTAATTACCGTTAAATATATTTCATGAAACATATTATATAATTAATAAATATATAACAAGTATATATATTAATTACATAATAAACGTACTCTTCGTGTCTTACGTGTGTGCCCCCAATAGGCTCACATATTCGTAACGTATATGTGCTATCTGACTACCATAATCCAACAAACTAAACTTCAAAGCTAACATTTCAGGGCGCCAAGCAACCAAAAAAGACAGCCTACAAGATTTGCTTACACAACTCATTTATCTTATGATGGGTAGCAAACGTTGCTATTAAACTTTCTAACCGGTACAACACTTTTCCCAAACTATAGCCAAAATAATCATTGAAAGTATATTAAGATACCTTGAAACCTATTAGGGCAAAGGCTAGAAAAACGTAATGTAATCTTCAAAAAGTTTCAAGTTGCATGACATACTCTCAAAAGGTCCAGCGTCACTACATCCAAATTTTGGACATTGATAACGCACAAATTAAGTATGTTTTTAGGAGCGTTATCACTGTTTTTATACATGTTATTTGGTTAAACTAACAAACTTTTGGTAGTTATTTGCACAAAGTTGTGTTTCTTGTTCCTTAGCTAGTCAAGTGAAGAAAATAAATAAAGAAATGTAGAATAAATGAAGAAGTGTGCATGAATAAAGATATCCCGCCAAGTACAAGTCTCATGGAGCATAATCAATAAGGATAAAGCATGAAATCAAGTTTTCGAGCATAAAGAAAGAAGCCAAAGAAGATTGGAAAGAAGAAAGAATCTTAACCGAACTATGTACGAAGCTTAAAAAAGAAGACAAAAGTTATGCGCTCGAAATCACCTCCCGCCGCGAGTTAACATCTAACCGCGGGTTGGAACACAACCGCCGGCCGTAGGACACCAGGGATTTTCTAGCTGCGGGTTGACATCCAACCGCGGGTTAGCACCTCAACCGCGGGTCAAGCTTGGCCGCCCAAACCTGAACATCACTTAATGTCATCTTAAGTGACATAACTTTCCAAGTTCGATCATTTTCCTTTCTTAACACAACTTACCTACACTTTTATGACACTTGGAGGCCAAGTTCTTCTCTTTATGACTTGGTACTACCACTTAAAGCATATATACACCTATTTTGGCTAGTTTTAGGACATGTTCTTCACACCAACATACAACCACTAGAGGAAAACTCTCTCTCCACTAAAATGATAGATTTTTCCACCATTATTCATCACTCTGAAAAGGCCAATAACTTCTGTCAATTTAGAATTAGGTGCTCAAGTACTGGACAAAGTGTTTGGACATTCTTTTTGGGTTGTTTAGAAGAGTATAGTTGATTGGAGGCTTAAGGGTTGCTCTAAATCCTTCCATTACCTATTATAATTGCTACTTTGGTAATCTTTTGTTACTTTCATTACTTCAAGATGTTTGTTACTACCATGATTGTTGAGACTTCATGGTTGGTTGAATACAATATGAAGTAGTTTTATTTACTTGTTTGGAACCATGTAAATATTGATATGAAGTGTTTGGTATTTTAGTAATATTGAATTATGATTTTGTCTATGAGTTTATTCAAATCAATACTTGTCTAATTTTCTTGTTGATAAATCATGATTAGATTTATAGGTCGAAAGGATTTCTTCTTGTAATTTATTTCAATATATTAATGCATGAATATGTTGCTTCTTCATACTTGGCACATATGAGTATACAAGTTAAAAAGACTAGTAACGATTGATTCAAGAGTATAGGTCGAAAGGGCTTTTATGAACTAATTGATAAAATCATATTTCTAACAAATGGCTTGTAATGACTCGGTTTATAATAATATTCATAGGTCTAAAGGGTGTTTTAGTCTAAACCATGATATATGGAATTTCATGATATGACCTATTGACCTGGAATTATATGCTTGTGATTTTTGTTTGATATTGCTTGATTTCTACCCGAAAACTTCCATACACTCCATTGAAATGTAACTAGTTCCAAACAAGTTGTTCTAATTATTTGATTGCATTCTAAGTTGAATTTGTCTTTCAATCACTTATATGGTATTATTGGGACGTGACAACCATTTTACCACTTTCGTGTTACTTTATTAAACTTGGTTCTTCAAATTGAAAACATCCAAATCCTTGCGAACGACCTCGGCTTACTAACCCTAACTAGCTACACACGATATGGTGTACTGGCCGAATGGTTCTTAGTCTTAACAGTAATCCTTATTTATAAATTTAATAACTCGATAGTGTGAGGACATATCAAACATTATGAATTACTTTTTAAACGATTTAACTCAGATACCCTTACATTCATGCTCGTCATGATGGTGTAATTTATGTATCTTAACGTTTTGCGGTTTTTGCAATATGTAATTTTTAAAAATAAGGGTGAAAGTGTGTTTTAATTAAAAAACACAAATGTAAGAAGGGGTGTTGGATGTTTTTTAAGGTTTAATCTTATCCATTAAATAAAACTAAATCTTAGAATAATCCTCATCATTAGATCAAACTCAAATGGATGGTGGAGATTTGTCTCTTGGTATGTGAGAAGAAACTGTTATGCAAATGAACTTTTCTCGTACGACATATGTGTGTGGATTGTTTTAGAAGACAATCTATATCAAAATGAGAAAAGTTCATTTGCATACCAGTTTCTTCTCACATACCAAGGGACAAATCTCCACCATCCATTTGAGTTTGATCCAATGATGAGGATTAATCTAAGATTTAATTTTATTTAATGGATAAGATTAAACCTTAAAAAACATCCACCACCCTTTCTTACTTTTGTGTTTTTTTAACTAAAACACACTTTCACCCTTATTTTTAAAAATTACATATCGCACACCCGCAAAACGTTAAGATACATAAATTACACCATCGTGACGAGCATTAAATTATCTTTCAATAGAGGGGCACTTTCATATACTTTCGACAAACATTTTTTTGCTTTTTTTTGTATTTTTTTGTTTTTTCTCGGTGTAGTATTTTGTTTGATATATCACGTGTGATATTACACTAATCTGTAAGTTTGAACACTTCACATGCTTTCGTAAAACGGGTATAGATATTTGTTTGGAACTTCAACTGACTCATCGTTTTTGGCATTGAAAAGTATATATCCTTAGCTTTCCAACCATTTATCATACATAATTTTTGTACCTCAAAATCAAAACAGTTTATTTATAGAAGTTGGTGAATATCGAAGAATTTTATTTTTTATTATCAAACCTACTTGAAGTTTCACATGTGATATAACATATTTATACGTTCGAACACTCAACATGATGCCATGAAATGAGCGTAAGTATTTATGTAAAACATTAAATGGTTCATCATGTTTGACATTAAAAAATAAACATATTTACCATTCTAACCATATATCAAACATAATTTGTGAAAATTAAATTAAAACACTATTTTCTCACAAAACTATGTTTTAACCCTTGTAATCCTACTAACAGTATAATATCACAAGTGATACATAATATTGATTACATGTTAAGAATTTCAAAAATAACCACAGTTAGTGCCACATTATATTGCTTTATCATATGTGATATTAATTATATGTGGAATACCATGACTAATGTCACATTATATTACTTTATCACATGAGATATTATTATTATTAATTATTTATCACTGGTGATACTACAATGTCAAGGGTAATAAATGTTAAGCCACGGGTAAATCTTACTTTATAAAGGCATTGGTATAGGGTTTAGTAGTTAGGGGTTTAGAGGTTTTAGTATAGGGTTTAGTGGTTAGGGGTTTAGGTTTTAGGGTATAGATTTTAAAGTTTATGTATATATATATCACTTGTGATATTACACATAGCGGTTTGAGGTTTAGGTTTTTGGTATAGGGTAGTGGTCAGGGGTTTAGGGTTTTTGGTATATATTTAAAAGTTTATGTATATATCACTTGTGATATTATACCTAGTGGTTAGGGGTTTAGGGTTTTTGGTATAGGGTTTAGTGGTTAGGGGTTTAGAGTTTTTAGTATAGGGATTAGTGGTTAGAAAGTGAGTTTAGGGTTATTGGCATAGGGTTTAGGGCTAGGGGTTTAGGGTTTTTGTATAGGGTTTAATGGTTAGGTGTTTAGGTTTTTTGGTATAGGGTTTAGTGCTTAAGGGTTTAGGTTTTTGGTATAAGGTTTAGTATATATCACTTGTGATATTATACCTAGTGGTTAGGGGTTTAGGATTTTTGGTATAGGGTTTAGGATTTTTGGTATAGGGTTTAGGGTTTTTGGTATAGATTTTAAAGTTTATGTATATATCACTTGTGATATTATACCTAGTGGTTAGGTATTATACCTAGTGGTTAGGTATTTAGGGTTTTTGGTATAGGGTTTAATGGTTAGCAGTTTAGGATTTTTGGTATATATTTTAAAGTTAATGTATATATCAGTTGTGATATTATACCTAGTGGTTAGGGATTTAGGGTTTAATGGTTAAGGGTTTAGGGTTTTTGGTATAGATTTTAAAGTTTTATGTATATTTCATTTGTGATATTATACCTAGTGGTTAGGGGTTTAGGGTTTTTGGTATAGGGTTTAGTGGTTAGGGGTTTAGGGTTTTTGGTATAGGTTTTAGTGGTTATGGAGGAGGTTTAGGGTTTATGGTATAAGGTTTAGCGGTTAGGTGTTTAGGATTTTGGTATAGGGTTTAATGGTTAGGTGTTTAGGGTTTAATGGTTACGGGTTTGGGGTTTTTGGTATAGAGTTTAGTGGTTAGAGGTTTAGGGTTTTTGGTATAGAGTTTAGTGGTTAGGGGTTTAGGGTTTTTGGTATAGGTTTTAGTGGTTAGGGGTTTATCACTTGTGATATTATACCTAGTGGTTAGGAGTTTAGGTTTTTTGGTTTAGGGTTTAGTGATTAGGGGTTTAGGGTTTCCGGTATAGATTTTAGAATTTATGTATATATCACTTGTGATATTATATCTAGTGGTTAGGGGTTTAGGGTTGTTGGTATAGAGTTTAGTGGTTAGGGGTTTAGGGTTTTTGGCAAGGTTACAAAATCATGAATCGTTAGCCGGGCGGTCGACCACTTTGCAGCTTGTAATTGGTCAAGGCGGGATTAATCAGCGATTAATCGGATTGTCATTTTTGGTAAAATATAGGTATTTCCGACAAGTTTTGTGTATTTTCGTCGAGTTTTAGATATGATTGGCAAGTTTTTTTCTAAAAAACAACTTGTAATAGATTTAAATAGTTAATATAAGTGATCAAAACAAGTTTACGGTGAGTTTTATGTACTTCCGACAAGATTAGAAGGTTTTCAGCAAGTTTGACCATCGTTGATCACCGTAGACCACGATTGACCTATTTGTTTGATCCTGTTACATTTATCGGCAAGGTTGATGTCCTTGTAGCGTCTAATCAGCGATTAATCGACCTTGTAGACCTTGTTTTGCAACACTAGTTTTTGGTATAGGGTTTAGCGGTTAGTGGTTTAAGGTTTAGTGGTTAGGTGTTTAGAGTTTTTGGTAGGGTTTAGTGGTTTATGTATACATCACTTGTGATATTATACCTAGTGGTTAGGGATTTAAGGTTTAGGGTTTTAGGTATATGGTTTAATGGTTAAGGGTTTAAGGTTTTTGGTATATATTTTAAAGTTTATTTATATATCACTTGTGATATTATACCTAGTGGTTAGGGGTTTATAGTTTTTGGTATAGGGTTTAGTGGTTAGAGGTTTAGGGTTTTTGGTATAGATTTTAAAGTTTATGTATATATCACTTGTGATATTATACCTAGTGGTTAGGGGTTTATAGTTTTTGGTATAGGGTTTAGTGGTTAGAGGTTTAGGGTTTTTGGTATAGATTTTAGAATTTATGTATATGTCACTTGTGATATTATATCTAGTGGTTATGAGTTTAGAGTTTTTGGTATAGAGTTTAGTGGTTAGGGGTTTAAGGTTTTCGGTATACATTTTGAAGTTTATGTATACATATCACTTATGATATTATACCTAATGGTTAGGGGTTTAGGGTTTTTGTATAGGGTTTAGTGGTTAGGGGTTTAGAGTTCTTGGTATAGGGTTTAGTGGTTAGGGTTTATGGTTTTTGATATAGGGTTTAGTGGTTAGGGAGGGGGGGTTTAGGGTTTTTGGTATCGGGTTTAGCGGCTAGAGGTTTAGGGTATTGGTATAGAGTTTAGTGGTTAGTTGTTTAAGGTTTTTGGTATAGGGTTTAGGGGTTTAGGGTTTTTGGTATAGGTTTTAAAGTTTATGTATACATCACTTGTGATATTATACGTAGTGGTTAAGGGTTTAGGGTTTTTTGTATAGGGTTTACTGGTTAGGGGTTTAAGGTTTTTGGTATAGATTTTAAAGTTTATGTATACATCACTTGTGATATTATATCTAGTGGTTAGTGGTTTAGAGTTTTTGGTATATGTTTTATTGGTTGGGGGTTAAGGGTTTTTGGTATAGATTTTAAAGTTTATGTATATATCACTTATGATATTATACTTAGTGGTTAGGGGTTTAGGATTTTTGGTATAGATCTTAAAGTTTATGTAGATGTCACTTGTGATATTATACCTAGTGGTTAAGGGTTTAGGGTTTTTGGTATAATATCATTGATAGATAACGTATGAAAATAGAAGCAACCGATTGGTAACTGCCAAAAACGTCTCAAAATGGTCAAATACGTCTGAACACAGACGAAAACGAGTGAAAGCTTAAGAAAACGCGCGAAAGAGGACGAAAACGCGTGAATGCAGACGAAAGCGTGTGAAAACGTATGAAAACGTGCGAAAACGTAAGGAAATGTCAAAAAACGGACGAAAACGTGTGAAAACAAAAGAAAAAGTGTAAAAACGAAAGAAAACGTAAGAAATCATGCGAGAACATAAGAAAATGTGCGAGAACGTCTAAAACAGACAAAAACACACGAAAACGGACGAAAACATGCGAAAACGTGCGAAAACAGACGAAAACACGCGAAAGCTGACGAAAACGCGCGAAAGCCGACAAAAACGCACAAATGCGGACGAAAGCGTAAGAAAATGTCCAAAAACCGATGAAAACGTGTAAAAACGTGTGAAAACAAAAAAAACGTGCGAAGGCGGACGAAAACAGAAGAAAAAGTGTGAAAAAGTATGAAAACGTGCGAAAATGTAAGAAATCGTGCGAGAACATAAAAAAAGAACGAAAACACGCGAAAACACGCAAAATTGCACGAAAACGTGCCAAAGCAGACGAAAACGTATAAGAACGTAAAAAAACGTAAAAAGACGTAAAAACGTAAAAAAACTCAAAAAACGTAAAAACGAAAAAAGTAATGCATAAAATGTCAAAAAGGTTAATTAATTGCAGTTTGGGCAAGATTTGCCAACTCTACAAATAATGAGGAGTGGTTAGTGTGAGTTTTAGTAAATTTACACTTTTGCTCCCTCCATGTTTTTTTAATCTTAAATCTTGTCTTTTTAATCTAATAAAATAGATGGTCTAGATTTGTCCCTTAATATGTAGGGAGAAACTAATTTGCAAAATAACCCACCTCAAGAATTTAAACATTTGGTCCTCAATATTTCATGGGTCCGAAATCGTTAGTATCAAACATCCTTTGCATATGTTGCATTTGATTTGGATGTATATAGGGTGGATACATTCCTCATTGAGTGTAGTTTGGTTGTTTTGAATAATTCCACATCGTGGGAAATGTATTGGAGTAATTTTGTCTATTTTGATTTCTCCTAGGTTGTGGTGTTTTAGGCCGAGGGTGAGAGTTATTAGTTCTTCTTGGATGAGGAGTTTTTGATCTCATTTCGGGTTTAGTAAATCCGACTCCGGGTTTTAAGGAAGGTTTATAAAAACTTTTTACTTCATCGTCGCTCGCAACATGAACTTTAATATTGTTTACAAGTATATATTTAGGTTTTGGGCTTGTATTTAATTCTACTAATTTTTCTTTAATGGACTCGGGTTCAAGCTCTTGTGATTTTACAAAGTTTACTTGTTTAGTCTCACTTGCTGATGCTTCGGTCGAATTAAATCCTAGTGTTGGGACATACAAGACAGAAGGTCAAAGTACTGATAAATACAAGGTCAAAGTACTGCTAAGTTGAAGATCGAAGTGCTGCTTGCTTAGTATGGAAAAGTCAAAGGACTGCCGTGGATAAAGGAATTTTAAAGGATTATTTAAACGGTTATGTTAGTAATTATCTTGTAACAGTTATTTTAGTGATTAGTATTGATTAGTGTTTATGTCATACAAGGACTGTACACCTACTGGAGTTATCCTTATGTTTATAAAAGGATCTCTAGGAAGGTATTAGAAAACGAATGAACACAAACAACAAAGCAACAACAGAAAAAGCATTAGTTAGAGATTAGTATTGTATTAGGGATCTGCACACTTAGGCAGATTCAAAGTGTGGTAATACAAATCGTTTGATTAATCATTGTGTGTTCTTCTTAGTACTGCCAACTAGATTCCGCATAGTTGACAGTATATCAGTGTTTCATTAAGGAATATCGATCCTACAGGAAGTTCAAGTAGCAAATACGCGACTTCTACAACAAGAACCAAGGCTGCTAAGTATGACAATATCGAAGGTATAGAAGACATGGTCCCAACATTATGAAGTCCAGTGAAAGTAGCATACGACAAACATGCTATCTGGGGAACGTATCATCGGGGTCTGAAATGACAAAGATTCTATGCATATGCATGCCATTAGAAATCTCCACATGATGTCTACTCCAAAAGAAGAATTATTATGATAACAAGTGTTAAAGTTATGAGGTGGTATGACTGGGTATTTGGAAGAGATTTTAGTTCAAAGAGATGATAATGTGTTCTACAAGTTCAAAGAAGGCGACTTCCCAAGACTTAATCTGTGTGGTATTGTAGATATGCTACTTCTCTTAGTCCAGAAGAAACTGTCAAATCATGATGTGGATGATCGGTACGACTTAGGTGTAGCATTGAGAATGTTTACCAGACGTATTGTCATTCTTTACCGTGTCAAAGACCTTCAGTTGGGAGTTGAATGCTATCAGAAGAAACTTAGCATCACCAGACCAGAGACAACCAGATCTAACATCTCCAAACTAACCCCATCATTGCATACAAAAACCCTTAAGGAATCATTTATCAAGACAAGTACAAAAGAAACAGGCTGATGCGCTCAGATGAACTATACAAATTCTGTGACAAGACACTCTCATCTGTCAGACGTGTGCTTCATGATATTGCTTCCAAATTAGAGATGGATTACCTGCCAAAAAGACATTGGTGTAACTTGGAAATGAAAAGATCTCGCATCATGGTCAAGGCGATTGAT
>BQNB010074878.1:0-31645 GCA_026074375.1 Tanacetum coccineum | reverse complement strand
GTATAAAAATATAAATTAAGTATGTTTTTATACACTTTTGGGACAGAAAGTTTGGGTGACTTAGTTAAGTCCATTTCTAATCTTGTTTTTATATTTTACACTTTATAATATTACCACAAGTGTACAAGTCTTTTACTTCCATTATGACTTTATTTTTGTGTTCATATATCATAACTAAAAGCTCATAAACAAGATTTACATATTGTTTTATTATACTTTTACTTGAAACATATTAAGTGATCATAAAAACCCTAATTAACCCATGATCATTTTTACATCAAAATAACATGGTACAATATTTTCTCATCTTTATTAACATGATATTAGTAATAACACAACATGTATAAAAGTCTACAAGATGATCATTACTAGTGAAAACTTCATTTACGAGTTAAAATCTTAAATGGTGATTCAACTAAAATAGAACTAATCATATGCATAACAATGAAAATTATAAGAATGTAAAGGGTTCTAGTAGACCTTATAGGGTATGAAGATGATGATAAACAAATGCTAAACCCGTGTTTAGCCTTAAAATCCAAGCTTGCACAAAGAAAACCCTTGTTTTCTTCAATAAAATCCCTAGCTTCCTTTTCTTGATTATTACTTGCAAATGGTGATTCAATGGTTGGAAACACCTTAGAATGACTTGTAATGGATGTGTATAGAAGGGTATAGGTTGAATAAAATTTTGTATGGATTGATTATAGGGGGTGTTTGAGCCGTGAGCTCAAAGAGAGCCAAAAGGAGTGATTTTTGTGATTCAAGGTTAAGTGTTTATGTTCTATGAGTTACCTATCATGTTTACTTGCACTTATATGCATTCCATGGTCAATAGCTAGTAAAACATTCAACCAACATCAAGAGGATTTCAAGGATTCAAGTTTTTTTGTGTCTTTGGTCAAACCAACATGGAATGGCTATGTATTAATGCAAATGAGGTACATTTGACCAAGTGTAAGATTTTTCTTATATAACCTTGTATAGATTGCTCTAATTTTATGATATATTTTGTAACTTTTATGTATTGGGTATAAATGTGGGTATTTGTGAAGCGTAGAAGAGAAAAGTTTTGGTGTGGTTCCCGGGAGTGCCTAAAACGCAATTTATCGCTGTGAAACATATACACTTTCGTTATCGATAAAAATTAAAATGAACAAAGGTAATTTAAATTATCTCAATATAATTACTTTACCCTTGCTTGTTGTAAACATTTAATTTGTTTTGATGACCGTTTACATTTTGAACGTAATTTTTAGCGTAACGCGATTTTACTTTATTCATGAAATTACAAAAAGCAAACGCGTCGTACAATTCTAAAAATAATATTAGGTGTAATCGAGTCGTCAATGACTTGATAAAACACCAGGTGTTATAGACTTCCCCCGCGTTTTTTAAACGAGAGCTTGTCCTCATGGCTTACGATGCAACGTTTTGACGACGGAGTGTGGATCTTGGTAGATAGAGGTTGTGGTATTATTTCTTCTTGGAATTGGTCTTCACGTTCCCATGTGAACTCAGGACCTCTCTTGGAGTTCCATCAAACCTTGACTAATGGGATCCGACTTCGTTCAACCGTTTAACTTCACGGCCCACTATTTCTAATGGTTCCTCATTAAATTGAAGTGGTCATCAAGATGAATGAAGTCCCTCCCGGAACGGCTAATGTTCGTCGGCAGACATCTCACCATCAAAAACCCCAAACCCACACTTTTTCAGGTTGGACACATGGATTGTCTTATGATCTCACTCAGCTCTTCTAGGAAGTCGAAGCTTGTAAGCAACCTCTCCGACCTTTTCTAACACCTTGAAAGGTCCAACATACCTAGGGTTTAACTTCCCTCTGTTTGCAAACGTAAACGACCCCTTTCCCAAGGCCGAAAACTTTTTGAGCATAATTTCTCCCCGAACCATGGAATTCCATTGGTTTACGCTTCAGATCGGCGTAACTCTTCTGTCGAGCACGAGCGGGCTTGCATCTTTGCTGATCTGGAATGATTCTCTCAGTGGTCTCTGAATTAGTTCTGGACGAGTATTTGAGGCTTCTTCAACTTCAGTCCAACAACAGGTGAACGACACTTTTCGGCCCATAATGTGCCCTTCAAATGGTTGCGGTCCTTGATGCTGGGCGTTGATAGCTATTGTTATATGAGCACTCGACTAAATGGCAGATGGTTTAACCAACCCTTTCAAAGTCGATTGCACAAGCACGCAGCATATCCTCTGAGGAGTTTGAATGGTCCTCTCACTTTTGCCCGGGTCTGTTTGTGGATGGTCCGCTGTACTCATATCCAATTAGTAACCCAAAGAGTTTAAGAGGTGACCTCAAGAAATAGGGATGCGAATCTCGGGTCGCGATCACAAAGAGTGAAACAGGTTATTCCATGTCTCTGGTGACCACCTCATTTAGGTCTATCTTGCAAGTTTATTCCAAGGATCAGTCTCTTCTCATCGGTTGGATGATCGCAGACTTATTGAGGCCGGTCAACGATCACCCAAATTTGTGTCATAGCCTTGAGGACGTCTGAGGAAGCTTTGTAAACAAAATCCATGGTTGAGGTTTGTCCCCCATTCCTGTCGGGTATTTAGGGTGTACCAATACATTCTAATGGCCTTTGATGGTCGCCCTTGACTCTAGCACAGGTTCTTCAATTGCTAACTTTAAGTGGCTATGTTCGGCTTTGCTTGCCACTCCCTTTTTTGGGCCACCATCTAGTTTCTTCATGTATTGGTACATTTTGTCAGAACCCGGATGTATAGAGTACTTTGATTTGTGGGACTCGTGCATGATTGCAGTCCGCAAATCGCCATAACAAGGTATCCAACTCCTGCCATTGAGGCATAGGGTTCCATCCGTATGTGGTTCCAACTTTTGTTCTCTAATCGCTTTCGTGCATGATCACAGTCCGCAAATCGCCATAACAAGGTAACCAGCTCCTGCCATTGAGGCACAGGGTTCCATCCGCACGTGGTTCCAACTTTTGTTCTCTAATCGCTTCTGGAAATTTAGCATTTTCAATCAACATTCCCCCAACGTCTTCACTCTTAATGTTCTCTGGTTTTCGCGCTTCGGTCTGAGCATTTAAGATCTGTTTGGGAAGATCCAAGCTAATAGTCATGACTAAGGCTCGAACTCTTAACGGTGGTTCTCGTTCTTTCCTGCTCAAAGCATCAGCAACGACATTTGCTTTCCCCGGGTGATAACGAATATCGCAATCGTAATCACTTAGCAACTCTAACCATCGGCGTTGCCTCATGTTCAACTCTTTTTGATCTAAAATGTGTTGCAAACTCTTGTGATCGGTGAACACCGTACACTTAGTTCCATATAAATAATGTCTCCAGATCTTGAGAGCGAACACCACTGCTCCAAGTTCCAAATCATGAGTTGTATAGTTCTTCTCATGAATTTTTAACTGGCGTGATGCATAAGAAATCACCTTTTCTCTTTGCATCAACACAGCGCCCAAACCCTTCTTTGAAGCGTCGCAGTATGCGATGAAATCTTCGCTTCCTTCAGGTAATGCAAGGATTGGTGCACTGCACAACTTTTGCTTCAACAGTTGAAAAGCTGCTTCTTGTTTATCGCCCCACTCAAACTTGACCTTCTTTTGAGTAAGCTTAGTCATTGGTTTGGCGATCTTTGAAAACCCTTCAATGAATCTTCGGTAATACCCAGCAAGACCTAAAAATTGACGAATCTCCGTTGGTGACTTAGGAGATGTCCAATCTTTAATGGATTCAATCTTGGCTGGATCCACATGAATTCCTTCACTATCGATCACATGACAGAGGAACTGTACCTTGGGAATTCAAAATTCACATTTGGAAAATTTTGCATATAATTTCTCTTTCTTAAGCAATTCTAAGATTTGCTTAAGGTGTTCTTCATGTTCTTCCTTGTTCTTCGAATATATCAGAATATCGTCAATAAAGACAATCACGAATTTATCTAGATATGGTTTGCATACCCGATTCATAAGGTCCATGAATACGGCAGGTGCGTTTGTCAAACCAAACGGCATAACTTGAAATTCGTAATGGCCGTAACGAGTTCTGAAGGCAGTCTTCGGAATGTCTTCTTCTCGAACCCTCAGTTGGTGATAACCTGACCTTAGGTCGATCTTCGAGTAGACACTCGACCCTTGAAGCTGATCAAATAAATCATCAATTCTAGGGAGTGGATAACGGTTCTTCACTGTCAGTTTGTTTAATTCCCGATAGTCAATGCACATCCGGAATGATCCATCCTTCTTTTTAACAAACAAGACCGGAGCTCCCCAGGGTGAGGAACTGGGTCTTATAAAGCCTTTGTCGGATAGCTCTTTCAGTTGCTCAGATAACTCTTTCATTTCGGAAGGCGCCAATCGATAAGGTGCCCGTGCTACCGGTGCAGCACCAGGTACCAAATCAATTTGAAACTCCACTTGTCGAGCCGGAGGAAGACCCGGCAAGTCCTCAGGAAATACTTCAGGAAAGTCTTGAACTATTGGTACGTCCTCAAGTCGCTTCTTCTCCGACTTGTCTTCAACCTCTTTTGCAGTGACATGTGCCAAAAAGATAGGAAATCCTTTTTCCATGTACTTCTGCGTTTTAGTGCACGAAATGATGTTTAATCGTGTCACATTTCCCTGGTTACTTCCATCACCGTGTATGATTAAGGTTTTATTTCTCCAGGGGATGCGAACAATCTTCTCGGCACACACAATGACCGCTTGGTACTTCGCCAACCAATCCATACCGATTATAGCATCAAAACTACCAAGTTCTACAGGCATTAAGTTTATGTTGAATTGGTGGTTTAGGAAGTTTAATGTGCAACCCTTAAGTATAGTGTTTAACCCAATTATTCTCCCGTCAGCTAGTTCGACATCATAATAGTGATCTAGGGTAGATGGTGTGATGTCAATTTGGGAGCTAAATGCAGTAGACACAAAACTTCGATCGGCACCCGTATCAAATAAGATATAAGCATAGCGGTTGTTTAGAAGGAACGTACCCGCAACGACGTTGTCTGGGTTTGCTCCCGCATTTCCAACCACATACACCTTCGCTGGAGCCCTGTCATTCCCAGCTTGATTACCACGGTTATTGTTTCTCAGTTTTGGGCAGTTTCTTTTAAAATGTCCTTGAGCTCCGCACTCATAGCAACCATTGCCCTTCTGATTATTGTTATTGTTGTTGCGGTTGTTGTTGTTGTTGTTGTTATTGGCAGGCCGGATTCTACAGTCCTTGGTCGCATGGCCAATCCTATTGCAGTTATTGCACCTAGGTGGGCAAGGACCTTCATGATTGTAGTTACACTTGGAACATAGAGGCTTAGACCCGGCGTATGATTTCCTGTCACTATTGCCTGCAGTGTAGGCCTGGCCTGTGTTCTGCCTCTTATTCTGTTGGTTTTGATTGTTCTTGGAAAGATCATCATACTTTCTTTTCCTTTCTGCCTGACGTTCAGCGTAGGCATGGGTCTTTTCATCCATCAGCTCAGTTGTAAACTCGATAGCCTCTTGCATAGTTTTCGGCTTTGATGCCTTTACACTGCCATGTATCATATCGGGCAAGCCACCGATATATTTTTCAATCTTGTCTATCTCTTCTGGGAACATCCTGGAACACATCAAAGCTAGTTGCTGAAATCGTCGACTATAGGCCACCACATCGGTGCCCTTGACCTTAAGATTCCACATCTCAGTCTCAATCTTCTTGATCTCACCCCTCGGGCAGTACTTATCAGTCATCATTTTCTTCAGTGCTGCCCATGGCATGGCATGAGCTGCTTCGGGGGTAGTGGTCTTAACATGGGCATTCCACCATGTAAGAGCATCGTCTTGTAGAGTGCAAGTCGCAAATTTGACTTGACTAGCTGCTGTGCAATTGCTAATGCTAAACACAGACTCCATTTTCTCAAACCATCGAGTGAGTCCGACAACTCCCTCAGTGCCTTTGAAGTCCAAAGGTTTGCATTTCAAGAATTCAGAGTAAGAGCATTCGCGAGCAGTTTGTGCTGGCCTTGTCCTAACCATTAGCTGTTTATACGCCATTCTAACCCCTGCTGCTTCTGCTTCAGCCATTGCAAGCAGCACTCTTGGTCAATAAGGCCTGAAGTGTGCTCGTAACAGCTGTGGTGGTGTGTATTTGGGTTGGTGTGACTAGTGTGACCTTGGGTTCGCTTTGGTGCCAGTTTCTCAATCCTAAGAACAGATACAATACCCTTAAGATTTTAAATACAATCATAACGTGACATAACCTATGCATCATAAATAAAATAAGATCACATCACACAGTGAAATATACAACCAACACAAGATCGACATAACATAATACATCCATTCCATATATAATCTGGAAATATACATGATCTGTTTGGTACATAATGATTCCCTATCGCTAGGTTAATAGAATGAAAATCAACATAGAGCCCCCTACTAGCCGGAGTTACCCGTAATAACTTAGTAGGGCTATACAGGAGAGCTAATCAGAATAAAAGATCTATACAAGGATACAAACCAAAACAAAAGATCTTAACCGGCTCTAGCTGGGAGTAACGCCCATAAAAAACTTAACAGACTGCATAGATAAGCTACAATCATAAACAAAGTCTAGGAACTGCTAACCAAGTGTCCTCCAATGTGTCAATGCGTGCTCCAGCCTCCAGGGCCTGGGTACGCATGATACGCTGAACAACAAGATCATCTGCATCCTGACGCTGCCACTCGTGGCGATGCACCTCAGTCTCTAATACTGTAACTCGTGCCTTTAATGCCCTGCAGTGAGCTTTAGAACTAGCCAAGAGCCTACGGGTCTTCCATACTCTTCGTGCTCGTAAGCAATCTCATCTCTCCTTAATGACCTCAATCTCAGCTCTCACAGCTACATTTATCTTTCTGCATCGTGATGTCGTTGAGTAAAACTCTGAACTCTCTCTACTGCGAACATGCCTACTTGTATCTGACCCTCATGTTTGACCATCTCTAAGGCGGTATCATCCTCCTTCTCATATCTCGAAACCTGGTCTCCAATATGTGTCTACAAGACTATAAAAATCGACCTCTATGGGCTATATGGGTCATGGCTGTCTCGCAAGCAGCAGCAGCAGAACATCTCCCCAACCTCACAACTAGGTCCTACGGAGTATAAAGATAGTAGTCCTCTTTCGAGTGGAGTGTCCAGCCATGGAATACAACTCTGCGGCTAGTAGATGGTGCAGGTAGAGGTATAGGTAACAATGGTAGGGTCCCTGATGGGAGTAGTGAATGATAGGTGGATGGTGCTGCAGCTCTCATCTGCCTCATGGCTGCTCTAGTATGTGGGGGTCGAATACGTGGAGATAAAAAGAATGGTGGTAGTGGAGGTGTAGGTGCCTCATCCTCAGCTGGCACTAAATCCTCAGGATGCTCAGGCTCCGGAATGTACACAGGTACATGATCCTCCAGCTCCATGGGATCAGGTACATACTCTGGAGAACGTGGTGCCTGCTCTAAACAACTATCGGTTCCACACACGGGCAACCCTCCTCTAAGGATCCTCCAGATGGAATACCCCAAGATCGTGCCTCAGAGTGAACAGAAGTATAGGTAACAACGGAATCAGCTGACATGACTACTGTGACCAGCAAAAGAACTATATAGTATATATCTAAGAGGCTCTTATTGTAATATACGTAATATATTATAACCACGTATATCAATTATGAATGCATCTAGTCCAACTAACTAATGCAACAACTAGTGTCCCATAAAAACCCCTTTTTATGTATGCAATGTTTGAAAACGGTTATAGTCCAGCAAAACATTTGACCTGGTTCTCTATAACCTTGGCTCTTGATACCAATCTGTAACACCCCCAAATTGGGTCGCAGCGGAATAAGGGTCCGGGGCATGTTACTTCATAGATCAATAACACAAGATATATATAGAACGACCAAAAAGTCATTTTAAAACTGATACATTGGATTTAACAAATATTTGATACAAATAGCCCGAAGCTTTAACTTGTTCCTTATTATTATTACAAAGATACTGGTTCACAACACATGAGTTTCCCAAACGATATACAATAACAAATCTTGTATCATGACAATCCAAAAAACAAAATCACCAATGTATCCTTGGCACCTTATGCTTACTGATCTCCTAAAAAACATTGCTTTAAAACGTCAACAATAATGTTGGTGAATTCATAGGTTTGATAAATCATAATATGCAGGACCGCAAACTTTTCCCCGTGAATAATGCACACATGCAGACCAACACAAAACCAGAATTACATTTTTCCTAAGCTCATGACACTAGAAGCTCGATCGCTCTTTATGCAATAATATATATTGCCATTTTCTGCCCGATTAGATGTTAACACACCCGAAACATCCTTAAATTCGACATGCTATACGTTCGTATATTCCCCCGTGATAGCTTTCCCCGAACGGGGAGAAGGTCGTTTCCCAAATAGATCTATTCATAACATTCGCGCTCACATAATGTAATTAACAACTACATCTATGCAATTGACAGTTCATGATAAGGGGCTCAACTTGGGTTATCGCTACTTAGGCAAACATGTAATCAATATAAAATATCCACTTGCGTCCAATTTATAAAACAAAGCATTTTCCACCCATAGTTTATAAATCATTGAAATCCGTAAAAATTGGGCTATGAACCACCGTGGAGTTCTGATAATCCAAATATCGCGATAAACGTCACGTAACTGATCCAATGCAACCTAAAATAACATAGTCGTATAAACACTAATCATTTGATAACTAACATCATATACAGGGCCATGTTAGGTACATCAGACTATCGTTCGGGCTACAAAATATGAGGTCATGTAGTGAACGATGATGGGAGTCTAGGACACTTTAAATCGAAAACTAGCAACTCGTTCCGATAACGCCAACCCCGAAGAGGCCTCATTATGAAACTCCCTAGTAATATAGTACTTTGATAACCACATATAATTCTATATAGTTCAATCACCAACTACTGGTTTTGGTAAAATTGTGTTTAATTAGTTTTAACGTTTATAATGTATCGTTGAGTAAAACCCGGCGTAAACTTTCGCGTTTAAGTCCGATTTGACGTTTTCTTATATCCCACCGCTTTCGTATTAGGACAATATCAAATTGACATTTTCATATTTTTGACCCTCTGATGAACAGTAACTTTTTACGTGCGATGTATGGAGAACCAGTTAAGAGTTATTTTTATAGTTTTTTAATTACGTAAAACCCGTAAACCGCATATTTTATTCGTTATAGCTCCGTTTTAGTGATTCTTTCGAGCACGTCTCTATTTGCAAGTTATATTTATTTATGAGGTTTAAAAATAAATATTTCTCTAGTCTATGAACAGTAACTTTTGATAAGAAATAGTTTTTTTTAAAAGTATTAATTATCGTAAATTCGCGAAATCATAACATTGTTCAATTTTAATTGAAAAATTACGATTCTTATCATTTTGAATCCTAAAATGTGTATAATTGTTAAAAATACCAAACTTGTTTGTTTGAATAATTGTAATAAAAAGTGTTTATAAAAAATTCTTATAAATCTGTTTATTTATCGGATAACTTGTTTTTAACATAACTTTTTCGTTATTAATCCGGTCGACAATTTCTTATTTTTTCAGAATCGTCAGATCGTATTATTTTATAAAAAATATAAAATAAGTATATTTTTATACACTTTTGGACAGAAAGTTTGGGTGACCTTATTAAGTCCATTTTTAACCTTGTTTTTATATTTTACACTTTATAACTTTACCACAAGCCTTATATTTTATATATGTCATAAGTGTTACATATAATAAGAGTCCATTAGTCTAAAACTTGTCCCTCCTATGCCAAATTACCAATCCTATATAACACTATTTAATCCTTAACGTGTCATAAGTTGCCTTTTACTCCAAGTTATACTTAACCATTTCACATATAAACCCTAAGTGTACAAGTGTAATCTTTCGTCTAAGATGACTTATTTTAGAGTTCAAGTAACATGATCTAATAGCATCCATAATGCAACATTAAATGTCATTTTGCCTTCTTTTACTTTTTGTTGGGGTAACATATTATGTAACTTTATCAAACCCTAAATTAATACATAATCATTTTTATGCTTAACCAAGTGTAATCACTTATGTGTCAATTTTAACATGATGTCATTAACATCATAAGATATATAAAAGTGTACAATATGATGACAATAAGTAAAAACTCCTTTTTACATGATCAAAATCCTAAATGGTGATTCAAGCTATAAAGAATTAACATATGCATATTAATGATAAAGGTAAGATCATAAAGAGTTCAAGATGACCTTATGGATGAATGAAGATGATGAACAAACCAATCTAAACCTTGCTTAGACTTTAAACCCAAGATTATACCAAGAAAACCCTAGTTGTCCAAATGATAACCAAAATCTTAATTGATTTTCTTCAACACTGTGTAAATGATAAGCCAATGCTTGGAAACACCCTAGAATTCTTAAGATGATGTATTAGATGTGGATTAGGTTGTATAAAATTTTGATATGGATTGGGTATAAGGTTGGTTTGAGCCGGGGCCTTATAGGGGAGAGAAAGGAGGAATTTTTTTGATTTTTTACTAAGTGTATGAGTTTTGTAAAGGAGGTCTCTCTTTACAGATACTTGCCTAGATAAATGGAATGGTCAAAAAGTATGCAATAGTTAGTCAAGAGACAAAGAGAGGGTCTTAGGGAAGACTCTTGGTCAAAGGGAACAAGGTATGGCTATGCTTAATGGAGATAGGAAGTACAAAGACTACTTGGAAGAATTTTTCTTATATTTCTTTGTATACATTGCTATAAATTCGGCATATGTATGATACATATGATATATTTTTGTAACTTTTATGTATTGGGTATAATGTGTATTTGTTGAAGCGTAGAATTATTTGTGTGGTTCCGGGTCTGCCTAAACTTAATTTATCGCGAAACGTATACACTTTACGTATTCGATAAAAATAAAATGAACAAGGATCATAATTATTATCAAAATAATTATTTAATACTTGATTGATGTAAACATTTAATCGTTTGACGCCCGTTTACAGTGAACGCTAATTTTTTTAGCCTACGCGATTTAAACTCAATTCATGAAATCACAAGCAAACGCGTACAACACTAAAAATAAATAGTAGATTTATCGACGTCGTCAATGACTTGAAAACACAGGGTGTTATAACCCAACTTACTTGGCAATACCAGGATGGATCGTGACCTAAGTCTTCCTACTAGTGGCCTGGAAATGAATATTCGACCAGCTCTTTCGTCGATAGTGTTTATCTGTTAAGGTGGAGTTGCATTACCTATTGATAAAGTTGTAACAAGCTGAGACCACTCCAGACCCAACAACCGCAACCATAATGACAATAACTATAACAAATGGGATGGGATGCGGCGAGTGAAGATCTTCGAGAAACTATAATCCCAGAAATATATTTCAAACAATTTGAGAGAAGCTCGCGAAAGAGCTTATGCGATAGACAACGGAATATGATACTCAGTCGTTAGTTTGAGGATGAATCAACTCCATTAGTTTAAGTGTGCAACAAGTCTGTTAGTTCTACGAACAGTTAGCGATTGCAAGGATTTGCAACGGCAAAAGTAATATCTTAAGAATGAGATCATGTAATTCCAAGTGAGGCCTTAAGATTTTGCTGAGTGGTAAGGCACGATTGTGTCCTCTGAGCCTTGTTAATGGATTCTGGGGAGTATCGGTTCGAGTTCATACCTCGTCTCATATTGAGACCATTAGCCCACCGCATTTAATAATTCATTACGTATACATAAAGGAGCGCCTAATTTTATGTAAGTTAAAGAAATGATAAACTAGGTTCAGGATTTATAATTTCTTTATTTAACTGAAGAGGCGTCACAATCCTTTCAAATAAAGAGATTATAAATCATCCTACTTAATAATTTCGGATGCAATACGCGTACTCACATAACCTTCAAGGTGATGGATAACATGACGATGCATGTGCTTCTAATGAGTATGGGGCGAGTGTTTAAAACTCGTCTTCGGAGACGGGGAGTAAAACAATCAAGGAATATCGACCTAGTGTTCAAGATAGTTAATGAGTACTCGGTTAGAGTAAATAACATAAAGGTCTCTATAAACGAGTCAACATAGCGATTATCATATCAATCTTCCTATTACAAGTCCCGCCCATACAAAACTTGTAATACTTAGATTCGTACATAATCCCATGTAAACAGAACTGTGACGGGCTTTGTTAACAATAACAATTATCATATCAATCCTCATATTACAAGTCCCGCCCATACAAACTATAATACTTAGATTCATACATTTTCCATGTAACAAAATTATGACGTCTCCGTATAATACGATATTGTTAAACTATGAAGAAAAAAATAATATTCTTAGAACCTTATGTTTAACTTACAATGTCTGAAACAAAATAAAGACCATTGCAACTCACAATGTCTAAGAAGTAAAAAGAGACCATTGTGTAATGTAGACAATGTCTGAAGTATAAATGACCATTGTCAACCACAATGTCTTAAGAAATGTCCCTAGTATTTATATAATTAACCTCTTATACAAAGAAACGTACGATATACGCAAAGGAATGCAAGCAATATATAAGTTATATATATATAATATACTATAATATAGTAGATATATAGGATATATATGAATATATATATATATTAATTATACATATATATATAATATATGTAAAGTAGTCAGTAAGCAATTAATGCAACAAGCTAAAGTAAGCAAGTAGTGTGTATCACTTTAATAATGTGTGATTGGATGCAATTTGCGAAAACGGCTATAGTCCTAGGTAAAACATAATGCAACCTAGTTCTCTATACCAGTGCTCGATACAAATCTGTAACACCCCCCAAAAATGTGGTCGAAGCTGAAAATGTCCGAGGGTGTTACATTCTTAATACAACACACAAGATACAAGTAGAATGACCCTCTAAATTTCGTTGAAAAGAATCTCGTTGATTTTTGAAATTGGATCATAACATTTTAGTCCCCATAATTGCATCACAATGAAAAGCGTTGAAGTAATACAACGCGATTTGATCATTTTGTAATCTAAGCAAGAAATCCATGAATGAAAATCTTGTCAATTTAGACAATCCAATGCAACACAGATAAGCCAAGCATCTAATTCACCTGAGAAAAACATGCTTAAAAGTGTCAACATTAAAGTTGGTGAGTTCATAGATGTTTTGTAAATGTAATTGTTGAAATCAAAAGATTTATGAAGTATGCACGACCATTTCAATCCTTATAATAGTCGCCAAAATGTAAGTGTAAATGTAGAACCCAAAGAGTATAGTGTCTACTGTTTCACCACAGTATAAATGAAAAGGGTTTAGTGATCAGTAATGTTCAACAAAGTAGTGTGGACCACAAGATTCCAATATATGAGGACTCTATAACAAATACACGAGTGTGCACATAAATGTATCTACTGTTGCGCTAAGCTCATGACACCGAAGCTAATTTGTATAGCATATAATATGCCAATTGTATTCTGCCCTACCGGTGTCTGACCAAGACACCCAATGTGATTCGACATGGTATATATCCGTTGGTTCACTCTGTGACACCAGTGAGAGCTACTCACATGGATAGGGATAATTAGTCCCAATAGATCTATTTATAACATTCGCGCTCCCTCAACCGGTCCTCCGGTCAAGAAATTGACAGTTCATGATAATTCGGGTGCATTGAAGGTTTAACGCTACTTAGGTAACACGTAAACAGGAGATGAAACCAAAATACTTTGGGTCCAATAAGAAATAAACCATTGCATTCGTAAACAGCTGTAAATACTTAAATCCCTAAGTAGAAAGGAGTATATCCCAGAGCTTGTCAAATAGTATGAGTATGTAAACAATATGTAACGAGCCTGTACTTCTCCCCATAATTTGTAAAGAAATGTAAAACACAGATAAAATAGGGGCAATAAACTCACAACGAATGTTTGTAGAAAACGTATTGGCGGAATAAACGCATATTACGCGCCAACAAAACAGAAACAAACTGGACGCTCGACCCAGAAGTTGCGGTTATCTAAACGGTTGTATCCTACTACCTAGGAAAATGTATTTGGGTTTTCCGATGAATAAAGTACATCACGCGGCAGTGTTGATAAAAGATTTAGATATAAAGTAATAATAGTTTTGGTGGGTGGTTAAATAAATAGAGTTAAAATAAACGCAATGTGTGTAATATATTGCGTATATATTACCTAATGAAAAATGACCGAGTATATAACTCATACTGTGAATTATATAACAAGGTACACAACCAAAAGGATAACTCGAAGCGTATATAATACACGACATGTGTTACATCTAAAAAGATGACATTTAAAATAAAATGATTTAATTATATAATACTTTTCAAGTATTATATAAGAAAGATGGTAAAAATAAAGGAAACTAAATAATTCGACACGTATTCGGAAATCATCCAATAAAGTTCAATTAAGAGCCTTGGTATAAAAAAGTAATGCAAACGTTTTACTATTGAGAAATTAAGGTAATGATGTTTTCACACTTTTGCCAAAGTTATGAGCTTTTATCTTCTAGTCAAGAATTATAAAATAATATTTTATAATTTAGTATTTCGTTTTCTTGACGGTTGTAGCTAAAATAGTTATTTCATTTGTAAAAGTATTGTTCTCGTTTGTTTGTCTGGTTGTTGTATAATTTTAAATTAAACAATCTTAAAATTATATAACTTAATTATTTTTCAATCATTCCGTGTTGCAATTTACTCGCGTAATCAATATATATAATTAGGCGAGATTAAATAATATATAACACATTTATTTAACCATTAACCACCATTTAATCCGGTTATATATATATAAAATCTTATGATATAATTATTAATCGATTTGCATAAACCAAAACCCACCCTAAAGGTTGTTTTGCTCACCCAAACATGCCCTTATGCATTTCCTGCTCACCCAAACACACCCTTATGCACTTCCTGCTCACCCAAACACATCCCTTGGGTGTTATTCAGCAAACCAAACACCCCTGCTGGTGTTATCCAGCAAACCAAACACCCCTGCTGGTGTTATCCAGCAAACCAAACACCCCTGCTGGTGTTGTTACAACCAAACGCACCCTATGGAGCTAAATTGAAAACCAAACGCACCTCTTGGGTGGTTTTTAAAGCCAAACGCACCCATTGTGTTGTGAATCAAAACCAAACGCGCCCTAATCTGTTTTATTGCCAAAAGCAAACGCACCCTACGTGCTGAACACAGATCCAAACGCACCCTTGTGGTGTTATACGTTAAACCAAACACATCCTTTGGTGCATAACACAAAACCAAACGCAACCTAATCTGTTTTATAACAACCAACGATCCTAAATCTGTCCTAAATCCAAATGCACCTAAATCTTGGTGTTTCAAATCAAACGTACCTTGGCTGTGAAAACAACCATACACACCCTTTGTCGGTGGCTGCCACCCCACCGCTCCCCATGGTGGTGGCTGACCTGAAGCCCAACGCACCCTTCGATGCTATGAAACCAACCAAACGCACCCTTGGTGCAGCCACAACCGAACGCACCCTTGGTGGGTGGCTGAGAACCAAAACGCACCCATATGGTGCTTTACCCGAAACCCAACGCACCCTAGTCGGGTTGAGGATAAAACCGGACGCACCGTAATAGGTTATAATAACCCAACGCACCCTATTTTGGTGTTGCTGCCAAACCCGACGCACCCCTGGTGCTTATAAGAAAAACAAACGCACCCATGGTGTTGAAATAATAACCAAACGCACTATGTGATGGTGGTGTGGTGACGGGGGATGGTGGTCACGGTGGTGGTGATGATGACGGTGGTGACGTGATGATGATGATGATGATGATGGCGGTTGGTGGTGGCGTTCGGAGGAGGCGGTAACGGTGGTGATGGCGCGTGGTGGTGGGGATCGGATAGATCGGGTGGTGGGGAGGCTTTTGGGATTTGGTCAGAAAACCCGCCGGAAAAGTGGCGGCCGGCGGCGGCGACGGTGGCCGGATCCGACGATGGCTGCCGGAAAAGAGAGAGAGGGAGAGAGTGTTTATGTGTGTGTGTTTTGTTAAACTAATTTGTAAAGTTTTATAAAAAATTTATTTATAATAAAACTTTAAAATTAAGTGACAAGTGTTAAATAATATGTGAGAATTAGTAAAATAATACCACAGGGAATAAAAGTGTAAATTTGAGTATTATTTTGTAAAATATTGGTTCGGGACTCATTTGAGCGACTTAATGGATGATTCGAGTCACGAAACTTGCGCAATTGTTTCCAAATCATTTTTCCTATAAAGACGAGTATTTACACGACTTTATTTCATAATTGTTTTATAACATTTATTTAAAATGTTTATCATTTAATTGTATATCGCTGACAAACTTTGTCCGAAAAATAAATTTTAACTTGAATAATTTCGTTTTTAATAAACGTTTTTGAATAACAAGATAATTAATTTATTAAATATTTTTTATTTAATAAAAAAAGATAATTAAATATGATTTAATTATTTTCGTATTGGTACGCGTCGTATGCGGTCTTCAAAATTTTGCGAGGCTGGTTTAACCCTTTTCTGCTCGTTTTCAAGTCTCAGGGTAAAACAAAAAATGTCCCGGATGTCGTTTTTACTCAAACTTGGCTTAAGTCCGAATGTGAACACATGATTTTAGTGGGGTCGTTTTGATAAGTCAGCTTAATAATAACATATATCTTTTTCGTTTTTACGTCAAATAAGTTAAAAATAACTTGCACATGAGAGATGTAATAATAAATATGATTTATTATTTAAAATATGTTCCGAAAATTTTACCGGTTATGCGGTAATCGCTTTTATGTGACAATAAAAGACCAAAAGTCAAAAAGTCAAGCCAGACCCAAAAAGTCAAAGGGTAAAATAGTCATTTAAATTCCAAAAATTGCCGGATGTTACAAAAGTTGTCTACCCTAAAAGCTTTAAAAGAATTAATCCTAAAGATTCCTGGAGCAATGACTCTTTCATTGTTCACAACAGTTGATTCTCGAGAGGAAGGTGCCGAGTTTGAAGTGACTGGTTTTGACAAAACATTCGACTTACCAACCTTGGGAATAACTGTAGATTTAGGGAAAGGAGTTACAGAATACAGTTTTGGTTTAGAAGAAGAAGGTGGTTTTCTCAAAATTGATTTGAATGCTTTGCAAACTTAGTATTCGTACTCGTTCCATGAGTGGTGCCCTTTTGTTCAGAAACCTTATCAAATAACTAGGCTCTTAGCTTAGCATTTTCAAAGATCGCGTCGTGTAATTTGTTTTGCAAAGAGTCAATTATTGTTTTGGTTTGAGTTCGTGTCACAGAGATAGAGTCAAACAGGTTCTTGTATATGGTCTTAAGGTGAGCATTTTCTTTAGCATAATTTAAAACTTGAAACTCTAATTCTACGTTCTCATTCTCTAGTTTCTGAGACAAAGGATCAAGGGTATTTGATACATATGGAGTATCCTTACTTTTACCCTTTTGATCTCCCAACTGAGCTTGCAACCGTTTGATCTTTTGTTGCATGTCATTATAAGCTTTATCGTACGAAATTTTGTCATATTTGCATTCTTCACATTTTTTGTACCAATCATTCCAAAGTTTAGCATATTCGTTTTCCTTTTTAATGATACAATTTTCAAATCATTGTTTCGTACGTTCAAGCTCAGTTTGGAGATTTGATGAATCTACAACAGATGGATTTTGCACAATAGACATAATATCTTGACTGACAACTGCTCTCAAGAGACGCTCAATTTCCAATTCCAATGCCTTGTGCTTAGCAAGAGATTCATCAGCTTCTTTTGCAAGAGATTTAAAGTCTCGAACAAATTTGGCTGCTGCTTTCAAAAATTGTATTTAGAAATTTTTCACTCTAGCGTCAACTTGGTTAACGATAGGGAAAATTTTATCTTTTACAATTTTGTGAATCTCTTGGTGAGCAGAAGACGACAAATTATGTATATCCAAAGTCATTTTTTGTTTGACAATACGTTGAAGAGTCACAATGGTGTTTTTTACATCATTTAGAAATTTTCGAGCAACACTTGGTGTAGTATCATCCGAAAACTCTTCATTTGGTGTTGAAATTGATTTAGAAACATTGGCCGTTTTGGAAGTATTTAAAAAATACAACTCTTCACGTGGCTTGGCCGTTTGAGAAACAAAAACCCCCAAAAGATGATTAATCTTAGTATAATTTGCCGGTTTTATTTCTTTATTCAATTGTTTCATTTTTAGACGATTCTCTTGAGCAAGTTGCAGTGTCTCTTCTGAATCATACACAGCAGGAGGATCATGCTTTTCTAATAACACTTTGCCATTATACAAACTATGTTGTTTCTGCTGAGCTTACTTGAGATAAAAAGGATTTTGATAACCCAAAGCCATTTTCTATTCGGTGTGGTAAAACGAGTCTGGCTTAGGTAAAAGCATGTGCATCGTTTGAATCGATTGACCCATTTTAACCAAAATATTATCTAATTCCTTTATATTATTCTCAAGTTGAATTTGTTTATCAAGAAGCTCGTCTTCACGTGTTTTGAAATCATTCTTCAACTTTTTCCTTTCTTCTTGAAGGAAGGAAACAGTAGATTTCTCCTTTGAAAGCTGGTTATTTAGATTTGCAATTTCCTCACTCAAAGTCGTTATTTGTTTAGCAGAACTTAAATGGAGAGCATTTATCTTTTTAGTAAGACATTGTTCTTGATAATCAGACTTTTGATAACACCTTTCAAGTTTGTCATACTTTTCCTGATTGATTTCAAAACATTTTTCTTGATTTTTATATCTAGCAAGCTCAGAGGTCAAATCAGCGTTAGTTTCTCTCAACTTGCAATTGACTGAGTTGAGTTTCTCAACTTTAATTGCTAAATTGTTATATAATGAATCATATAAAACACGTGTTTCCTCAACATTTACAGGATGTTGTTCTACTGTTCCCCCACTTCGTTCCACACTAGAAACCGCAGAAATGACATTACTATCATTCTGTTGTACTTGGTGTGGTTCAGGAATGGGCTCGAGTAGTTTAGTATATTGCTCTTCTTGAGTAAACATATTGAATATATCATTATCATAAAAATTTACATAATGGTGTACCTTAGCTGATCCATCTGAATCATAGACGGGAGCTTTGTCAGACTGAGTACCCGATGTAGATGCTTGCTACAAATTATCCTGTAAATTGCAGTTGACAGTTACTTTCTCAATCTCATCATAGGCACCTGCAGCAGCCATGAAATCAAATTCCTCAAAATTAAGTTCTCCCCCTGCCCTCCGCCCCCTACCCCCCCCCCCATGTCCGCCCCACCCCCCCCTTTTAACCTTGCTCCCCTCCCCCCCGCCATCCCCCCGCTCCCCCCCCCCCCCCCCCCCCTCTTCACCCCCCTCACTTCCACTCCCCTTCTCCCCCACCCCCCCTTCCCGTCCCCCTCCCCACCCCCCCCCCCGCCCTCTTCCCCTCCCCGCTCCCCCCCGCCACTACTCCTTGACAGCTCGACTCACCCCCCCCGCCGTCTACCCACCACCCCCTCCGCTTCCTGCTGACCTCCTCCTCCCGCGACCCCTGTCCCCCTTCCACCCTCTCCCCCCTCCCTCCCTACCGCAATTAGCACTTAAATTCTAACAACTACCCCCCTAACCCATCCACAACTCGACCCACCCCCTCCCTTCCCAGGCCCAAATCCTCCACCACCTATTATCCAACTTCTACATACCCCACAAACCATTCAACACACAAGTCATTCACCCCCCATCGCAACCATACCCAAACTCACCCCATCCCTCGTACAGAACAAATTCAACCCAAATTCGCACTATTCCCCATGAATCAAACCACTCCACAATCTTAAGCCAACTCTACTATAGCAAAAGTAGACAACTTTTTCTAGCTTAGAACTAACTACAAAAAACAGAATAACACAAAAAATACCAAACCCACCAATTCTCCATAAAATTGTTTTGCAACACCCAATTCATAATGACCATTAATCCTGCAGTATTCGTTATGACAACCAACGCATAACATAAAATCAAAATTGCCTGTAACTATTTTCTGAATGCCTCTATCCGAACTGCTCTTCTTCTTTCGAAGCCCTCAGTTAATTGATAACCCTGACCTTAGTTCGATCTAACGAGTAGACAACTAGCATTGACTCTGATCAAAAAAAACATCAAATCAGTGTAATGGAGAACGTTCTTCACTGTGTGTTTTTGTTTAATTACTCGAAAGATCCAATGCACATCTGAAAGAAACCACCTTCTTTTGACAAACAAGACTGGAGCTCCCCAGGTGAGGAACGGGTCAGTATAAAGCCTTTTTCTGACAGTCTTTCAGTTGCTCCGATAACTCTTTTCATACGAAAGGCGCCAATCGATAAGGTGCCCATGCTACAGTGCAGCTCCAGTGTAACCAAATCAATTTGGAACTCCACTTGTCGAGTTGGAGGAAGACCCGACAAGTCCTCAGGAAATACTTTAGGAAAGTCTCAAACTATTGGCACGTCCTCAAGTCGCTTCTTCTCCGACTTATCTTCAACTTCCTTTGCAGTGACATGTGCCAAAAAGATAGAAAAATCCTTTTTTCATGACTTCTGCGTTTTGTAGTGCATAAAATGAGTAATCGTGTCACATTTCCCTGGTTACTTCCGTCACTGTGTATGATTAAGGTTTCATTTCTCCAGGGGATGCGAACAATCTTCTCGGCACACACAATGACCGCTTGGTACTTCGCCAACCAATCCATACCGATTATAGCATCGAAACTACCAAGTTCTACAGGCATTAAGTTTATGTTGAATGGGTGATTTAGTAAATTCTCTAATGGCGAGGAAATTTGATAGCGAAATTGTCATAGTGGCTACTATCAATGTGTGTCTTTGGCTTCTCGCTAGTATTTTGTATATAGGAGGATGCCCAACTTTATAGTAAGACGGAGTGAAGGTCTGCTTAGTTGATATGGTTACTAATTCGATTTCCAAAAGTAAACGCGTTCTATGAATACGCACACAAAACATGATATAGATTAGAAATTGTTTCCCATAACATGAGGTATTTTATGAGGTGACTACTCTAAGCACGGCATGGTATCTCCTGAATTATACAAAATAGATCAATGCCATGTATAATTGAGGACTAACGATGCATTGCTCATTTTCGTCAAAATAGCGTTATAATTTCATGATATTCGTGAGAGTAGTTTGTAAGAGTAAATAAGGAACCTAAGTTAATATTGACGAAATTCTCCCAATACGATAATTTGAAATCATTCGTACAACTGAAATTTAAGGGAAATACAACAAGAACTCCTAAGGAAATAAAGTTTAAGATCGCTCCAACTTAGGGTTTATTAGGGCAAAGCGGAGGACAACTTTACTCTTTATAGCTTTGATCTCATCTTAATGTTGTGTAGGGTCTTGATCGGTTTCCCCTTCACTTAAAGGCAGTTAACCGCTCCACGTGCTCAGAACCTCGTATTTGTGTTTTCCATGTTTTCATTTCATTTGCCTCCGTTCAATCCCTCCTGCAGTGCCCTTATTCCCACAATCATTAGCAATAGCCTCGATAGTAATAGCCACGCGCTGGTCTACAACCCGCCTTAATTTACTCCCAACACTCATCCTTGATTAACAGTTGTCATCATTTCTTGAAAATCACAGGGAACAAAATGTATATGAAGTTTCATCCACAAGAAAATCATGCCACTCCGTGATCCCAACATATATGTAAGGTGAGACCACGTTATGCAAAGATATAAGATAACGGCAACCATGGCGTAAATAAATCCCCATCATACAGTAGCATGATCATAACCAACAACGTAGGTTAATACTTAATACATCGTTTACATATTTAAGAAAATTACAAGCTTTTATTAACACTACAAACCGAGTATTACTCAAGTTTAGTGAATAATACAAACAAAGCTACACTGACAAATCTATTTGTCTATGGGCCAGGGTGCCTCTCAAGATTCTAGATGCTAGCCTCTTATGTTATCTTTAAGTGACTTAATATTCTTTGGTGATGATAAAGGTAGTGCAGCAGCAACTCAGTAATGCATGCCTTAGCAGATAGTGATCGTGGAGTATGGTGTTAAATAGACATCCTTACTGTATGGGATTTGGTCTTAAAAGACAAGATGATATGGTGTGGAGAGGTGGGTGGGTAAGAACAGACTTACATTCTTAAATGCCTCCTGTATTCTCAGCTATGATGGGACAGGATCACTGTCGGTACCCAGTAATAAGGGTCGACCGAAGCTAGGTGGCCCTCTCCCTCCTCGCCTCCTTATCCTTCTTAACTCTCATCATCGTTTCCATCATCATATGACTCAATATCATAAATGTCCTCATCCGTCGACAGTATGGTCATCATGAACCTGCCTTCATGTCCTCCTGTATCCTCTTCGGATCGTAGTTATCAATGTAGCCTGTGATAGGGCTTTAGGTGAGGCATCAGCAGATAGAGTCCAGGATCCTTCATTGGGTCCCTTTAGCTCCTCATTATAAAGCTCACTGGAAACTCTAAGGCTCGAAAATAATAAACAGATTTGTAGGTAACCGACCTATAATTAAAACGAATTGCGTACAATGAGCAAAACTTAACTTATAGTAAATATAATATATAAGGCTGTATATGGTTAAATACGAGTATGCACTTATGGCAAAAATGAATGATGATAGGTATCATATTCGATAGCTTAATGTTTAGTAAGCGGCTTAGACCTACGAGCTTATCTACTACCATGCCCTAAAGAAATATTCCCCTATTTTTATAAAAAATCCTTATATATATGAATTGAAGAGATTTGCAAAGAATTCAAACTCCATCTTTTTATATATAAAATTATACCCTCATATAAGCGTACCTACTATAGATTGACACACGTATAGCATCATGTAAGCATCTAAAAACTAACTAATGCAAACAACTAGTGTATGTTATTGTTTTTCCCCCCCCCCCCCCCCCCCCACCCCCCCCCCCGTAAAAATCCCTTTTATGAATGCAATGTTTGAAAAACGGTTATAGTCCAGCAAAAACATTTGACCTGGTTCTCTATAACCTTGGCTCTGATACCAATCTGTAACACCCCCAAATTGGTCAGCATCTGTAATAGGGACCGGGCTGGTTACACTTAATATCAAATAACACAAGATATATATAGAACGACCAAAATGTCGTTTTAAAACTGATACATTTGAATTTTAATAAATTTTTTATACAAATAGCCCAAAAGCTTTAACATTTTCCTATTAATATAACAAAGATACTGGATTTATAACACATGAGTTTCCCAAAACATAAATACAACCATATCTTTAGCATGACTTCCCAAAACAAAATCACCAATGTATCCTTGGCACCTTATGCTTACTGATCTCCTGAAAAACATTGGCTTAAACACGTCTACCAAGTGAATGGTTGGTAGAAATTCAAAGTTTTGATAAATCAAAAATATGCCGACCGCAAGACTTTCCCCGTGATAATGCAACACATGCAGACATCACAAAACCATATTACATTTTCCTAAGCTCATGACACTGAAGCTCGACAATCTTTCTTGCAATAATAATGATATAATGCAAATTAAATGTTTATTACCTGCCCGATTAGATGTTCAACCCGAAAACATCCCCAAATTCGACATGCTATACGTTCGTTCCCGGTGATAGCTAGTCACCCGAACGGGGAGGTCGTTTCCCCAAATAGATCTAATCATAACATTCGCGCTCACATAATGTAATTAACAACTATAAAAAAAACATCTATGCTCCCCCCCAAAAAAATATGTACAGTTCCATGAAAAATGGGGCTCAACTGGGTTATCGCTACTTAGGAAACATGTAATCATATAAAAATATCCAATGCGTCCAATTTATAAAAACAAAGCATGTTTCCACCCCATAGTTATAAATCATTGAAATCGTAAAAATTTGGGGCTATGAACTCACCTTTAAGTGATAAATACCAATGTTATCGACAAATTAGTGCTCAAGCGCAAATCGATCATATGTCAACCTATTTAAATTAAGGTCGTATAAGTACTAATCACATTGAGTAATCTCTACCATGCATAAGTCTATTTAGCTAATCACCATCTAATTGTTTGAGTGAAAACATAATTATAATTGTAAAACATTTAATAAAAATATCTTGAATCAAGTAATTAAAGTTATTCCTGGTAGTGGTAATAGAGTACTCCTAGGTAGAGTTGTAGTTACCCTGTGAAGTTATAGTTATTACTCCTGGTAGTGTATTAGTTACTCCTGGTAGTTATAGTTATTACTGCTGGTAGTTATATTAGTTACTCCTGGTAGTGTATTAGTTACTCCTGGTAGTTATAGTTACTCCTGGTGGTTATAGTTTATTTTCTAAGTCTGACCCGACTATAATGACCCACTAAATCACATTTTCATGACTCGGGTTCTAAAGAGAATTTATGCGAAACGATATTTTGAACAACTTTCCAGTTCTGTCCGAGACCCGAAACTCGACCGAAATGGGCGAAAAAGCACTCGCATCAGATCTGATGCAGTGTATTAATTACCAAAAAGCCAGATTTTGCCCCCGCCTTACGACCCGTTATCACTCGCTTTTAGACTTAAAGAACCTCGCGGGGAAGTAAAACGACCTTCCGAACGACTTTCATGTTTCGGCCGAAGGCCGAAACGGACTCGAAAGTGCCGCAAATACCATCTTAAAATCCTGACAGAAACCACTAACTTAACAAATGCTGGATTTTTATACCTCGAATATATACCTCGTTTTCGCTCTAACTTTTTCGTTATAAATCCGTTTGACAAGTTTCTTACCTTTTCGGAATCGTCGTGAATCATACTACTTTATAAAAATATAAAATAATGTGTTATATATACGAATTTTGGACAGAATCTTTGAGTGACCTTGTTGAATCCATTTTTAACCTTGCTTTTATACCTTACTACTTTTGTAGTTAATCATTTTTACACCAACTTAATATGGTACAATACTTTCTCATCCCTTTTAACATGATATTAGCAATATCTCAACATATATAATAGTGTGCAAAATGATCATTACAAGTAAAAACTCCATTTACATGTTAAAAATCCTACATGGTGATTCAAGCTACAATAGAACTAACATATGCATAAAATGAATATTGAAAGAACATAAAGGGTTCTAGATGACCTTATGGTGTATGATGATGATGATCAATGTAATCTAAACCCTTGTTTAGATAAAAATCCAAAGCTTGCACAATGAAAACCCTAGTTTTCCTAGTGAAACCCTAGCTTCCTTTTACTTGATAATCACTTGAATATGGTTAGCCAATGCTTGGGATCACCTTAGAATATCTTAGGATGGATGTGTGTAGGAGTGTATGGGTTGTATAAAATTTAGTATGGATTTGGTTGGGGCTTGGTGGTATGCCGTAGCATATAGAGATGTAGAGGGGAGGGTTTTTGTTGATTTTCTTGCTAAGTGTTCATGTGTATGTGTATCTTTCTAGTTACTTGCACCTTATATGTGAAGTCTTGGTCAAAATTTACCAATAGTGTTCAACAAAACACCTAGAGGGTTTTAGGGATTCTTGTTTTCATGTCTTGAGTCAAAGGAACATGGTATGGCCATGTTTAATGGAGATAGGATGTACAAAGACTACTTGGAAGAATTTTTCTTATATTTCTTTGTATACATAGCTATAAATTCGGCATATGTATGATACATATGATATATTTTTGTAACTTTTATGTATTGGGTATAAATGTGGGTATTTGTTGAAGCGTAGAAAAGTTTTGGCGGTTCCGGGTATGCCTAAACGTATTTTATTGCGAAACGTATTTAATTTACGTAACCAATAAAAATAAAATAAATAAGGATCATAATTATTCTCAAAATAATTATTTATTACTTGATTGATGTAAACGCTTAATTGTTTGATGCCCGTTTACATTGAACGCTAATTTTTAGTTTACGCGATTTAGCTTAATTCACAAAATTAAAAGCAAATGCGTACAACACTAAAAATAAATAATAGATTTATCGGCGTCGTCAATGACTTGAAAACACGGGTGTTATACCAGGCCTATCAGGGTAGAATTAATTGAGATATGGTTTTAATTCCCAGGTCTTTTGACCAGAATGAATTGATATAGCTTTAATGGTTTGCTTCAAATCATAGGGTCACTCAACTGACTGATGTTTCAAGTACCAATAAGTTGAGATGGTTTGCAATCCACCATGGGAGTAACCCTTTCTGGGTCCCAAGGATTGTCTAGCCCACAAGCAAACGGCTATGTGGTAAAGGCTTATAAAATCCATTTCTGGCTGTGATGATTTGCCAAAAATCATTAGAGTATTCCAATTCACCAATGATTTATGTTCTAAGAATTGGACTGGTTATTAATTAACCAGGGTGATGTCATGATTCCACCAAAGAGTTAGCTAGCCCAAGAGTTAATGGCTACTTGGTAAAGGCTACATCAAATTCATTAATTTTCTATGATTTACCTCTCCCCTGAGTTAACACACCATGGGATGTGATGAGAATAGTATGTAACCCTGAATTGATGGTTTTTATGTTGCTGATTCAGAGTTTATGAAGGTTGCTGCTTTTGGTGTTCATGCTGTCAATTTCCTTATGTTGTTGCAAAGACTTTCATCTGCTATAATCAGATTTCTGATTCAAGAAGTATGGAGTTGGTTTCAAGTTGTTGATGTTCAATCCTCTAGAGTTTTCAAAGAAAGATCTATCTAGGGCTGGACCTACATCCTTATCTATATATAAACCAACACACACCAACCCATTACATACCTAACAAAAAAAAACACACACACACAACATAATCTTCTCTCTAACTTAATATGTATCCTCTTTTCTTTGTCTAGCCTAATACACACCACAACATCCTTACTACCACTACCACAACATCCTTACTACCACCACCACTTCCCTTTATAGCCATCACTTAGTCACTGGAAAAGTTACCGCCACCACCCCGTGACTCAGCAAAACCAGAACCCTCCTCTACCACTGGCTGCCGCCCCACCATCGCCGATTGCCGGTCCACCACCGTCGGTTGCCGCCCTACACACCGTCCCTTTTTTTTACCTCACTTTCTCTCAAGTATCATCTATAACACACAAAACACAACCAACTTATAACTCCTCTCTTCTTTCTAAATTGAAAACTCAGTCCTCTCCACCACCGTCTGTTGTCAGCCCTCAACACCGGTCATCACCATAGCCCGACGTCACCACAACTATACATCACCACCCGACTATTTTTTGAGTTTTTTTATAAATCTATGACTATTTAATAAGTTTTGAGGGTAAAGTCTTTTAGATCTATAACTTTTCTAGGTAGATTTATGTTTTTATTTGTAGATCCATAGGTTTTATATGTAGATCTATACTTTTATATAGTTTAATTTGTAGATTTAAGTTTTAACAAAAATTTTTGCGTTTTTTAGGTACCTTTTTGAAATCAGCTTTTTCGTCAGTCTATAGCCAGCCGCTTACTTGCCAGAATAACGCACCTGATTCGCCTGAAATAGACGCCGGAACTGCTGCTCTCTCGCCGGATTCCCGCTGCCGCTATTATGTTGCCGGAATATGTATTGTCCACTTTTAAGTTTATTGTTAATATGTGATATAAATTTTGTTATAAAAGTTGTTTGTATTTATTATCAAATTTATTAGGTAAGTTTATTTTATAGATCTGTGTTTCTTATAAATTCTTTTGCACTTTTTGTTACAATTCTGTCTCGCAGGATAAGAGTTGCTGCCGCCAGAACTTTTTTTTCTTTCTTTTAGATTTGCATCACCGAAATTTTTTGTTACAGATTTGTCTTGCCGAAAATTTGATTTGCGTTTTTTCGTATAGATCTGTCTTTCTTGAAAAGTTGTTGTTGCCGCTACTGTAGTCTCGCTGGGAAACTTCGTAGCCGCCGCCGCCGCTACGTCGCGGATCTTGTTGCCCGCCATGCTGAATTGCTTGTGTATGCCGCGGAATTTGATTTTGGTATCTTTTTTAAGTTGTGATTATTTGTCCGAAATTTATTATGTAAATTTTGTGATAAAGTATGTGGGGGCGTATTTATTATAAAATTTATTATGTAAATTTATTATAAAGTTTATTGCATAAACTTTGTTATAAAGTTTTTTTCTGTGTAAATTTATTTATAAAGTTTATGATGCATATTTTGTTATTAATATATTGAGTAAATTTTATGGTGTAAAGCACCCATTCTTGAATTCTTCGAATAAGATGTTGTGAAATAGTAGAAATCAATTTTACTTTAGGAAGTGTTTAATATACCATCAATGAATGTTTATATAATATGGAAAACTAAATCTCATATGGGTTGACTCATTGATTGATACAGAAACTAACAGATTTTGATACTCATTGATTGACAAAAGGGTTGACATGGAAACTAATACCTATACTCATTCACTGCCAACTAATACCTATATATTATTTAAAGAAATAATGTATCACATCAATGTATTGTTGAAAATGTATTAAAGTGGTTGAAAACTTACTCTATTTAAGGAAGATAATGTTTAGTGTTTTACGTTGAAAACACAGAATGTTGAAAACACAAGTCTCATATTCACACGCCTGGTATTTTAAAAAATGATATAAGTAATTACTACTAGATCATATACACGGTTGGAAGTTTGTGTAATAAAGGAATGTTTGACAATTCATTCTCATGAGCTCATTGGAAGAACTATATAAAACAATCATGAGTAGTAACCCAATTCAAATTCATCTCCCTTTTGTGTCTATACCAGAAAGAAAGAAGAACAAAATGAAGAATACTCAACAATGAAACAAATGTAGATGCATGCCTCTTTGACGGTTAGAATCATGTTTTTCCTGGCTTTGCGTTATTAATGTTCATCTCTTCTTATAAAAGCATGTTTTCTGCTTTGTTTTGTATTTCTTCATGTTCTCCGCTTACAGGTTACCTATACCCTCCTAAACATGCTAGACACTCCAAGCCCGTTCTTTTACCCCTAATTTGATTAGATGGGAACGCGGGATGAGTTATCGTCATCTCAAGCAACGATAAAGATGACAAAGAGGAAGACATTCCAACGGGTTTATCATTCATATTAAAACATCTTGTTTAACAATATCTATGATATCTAAATAAACAACTATAAATGTTTGTTGCTAGAAAATTTCGTTGCTATATTTGAATGATCACATGTTGTAACATCTCGTATTTTACGGTCAATATTAAATCTCAACTCCATTCCTATTTTTGTCTTGAATTTAATTTTTGTGCCTTTAGTGTTTGCGATTTGGGTAACAAATCGTCATTTTTAGTTATTTGCGTGTTCGTGCATTTACTGGATATTTACCCGTTAAGCGTTTGAGAAATCGATAATTCCATGTTTTAGCTTCGGAAGCTTAATTATTTTTATTTTAGTATTTTATGATTTTTCTCGCGTTTTGTCGAAACGTGTTAAAAATAGTATTTTAACACTTTTTAATATTTTAACTAAGTGTTTTAAATCAAATAGTGTAGTATGAATGTTTTAGAAAAAAAACATAAAATAAACATAACAAAACTAAAAACCCATAACACTCCCTTTATTATTTTTACTTCTCCTACAAAACTAAAAAACCGCAAACGTTCCTTTGGAATTTAACTAAACTTTTTTTTTTTTTTTATGGGGGGGGGGGGGTGGGGCCCCAAGGTTTTTGTTGTGAGTACAAAGTTTAAAAATATTATACTATATTATATATATATATCTCAAGCCCATATTCCTCCCTCCTAACCAGCTCCAAACATACAACTAATTAAATTCCTTATAGATTTTATACATCGATAACCAAACTAGGAATTTTATTTCCATTATAAATAGATTCCTCCCTTTGATACTCATAGTATCACATCAGTAAAAAAAAAACAAAAAAATATTGTCTGCTTCTTCTCCCTGGTTTTACAGTTCAGACGACCCCTAAGCAAAACCCACCAACAATCATCACCTAAAATCCAATTAAACATTTCTTATTATTTCCTACATCTTTCCTACATTAATCCCCATCATCCCTTGAAGATTAAACAGATGCAATTGGTTTTCTAAAAGTCTTGATTTTGAGATTTTGGATTTTTAAAGGTTTATTTGATTTTGCGTACAATTGGAGTTATAAGGGTTTAATTATAATGTGATTGTGCAAGATTGTTTGAGATAAAAACCGAGTGAGTGGGTTTGGTCTTGGTCCTCTTGGTCTCGACGGCAAACACAACCCAATTAGGGTTTGTGTTTGATCTTTTACTTCATTTTCATTGGTATTGTAAATCAATGTATTGTTGAAAATGTATTAAAGTGGTTGAAAACTTACTCTATTTAAGGAAGATAATGTTTAGTGTTTTAAGTTGAAAACACAGAATGTTGAAAACAAAAGTCTCATATTCACACACCTGGTATTTAAAAAAATGATATAAGTAATTACTACTAGATCATATACACGGTTGGAAGTTTTCATAATAAAATATTTGTGAGGGTTTTGGAACCCTTCTTTAAGATCAGAATTTTAGGCTTTATTTAGCGGGATGAGCATTGTTGTGAACTGAGAATTAAGAGATTAGTTTGGTGGTGATCGTTATAATGAACGTGTGGTAAAAATTTGAGCTTCCAACTCTTAAAAACGAAAAAGATATGGCGATTTGAAGTTGGGAAATTGTTTCGGCAAAATTCTGCACACATTGTTTTTTTGCATAATTTTAGTCCATTTTGAGAGTAGTGTAACTTGGTCATGCCAATAGCTTTACTAGATTTTCAGGACCCTATGATTAAGTGCTTTGAGTCTACTTTCCAACGAACTAGGCCTCGTCGATTTTCAGAATGTAAAAGTGAGTCAAACCCTTTGTACAAGATTAAGTGTCAAAACTGTGTTTGTTGTCCAGAAATTCAATTGTAAAGATGCTGTGTGCAGGCAGGTCAAAACTTATTATTTTTTGGACGAATTTTAAACTGGAGGTTGTCCATAATATGTGTGACCTACAGAATTTTTTTCAGATTTTATAAAAGGTTTTGAGGGGTCTGCTGTAGCCAAACTTTTACAAAGTCCAACAAACAATGTTTTAGAACAAGTGTCATTGATGTGTCTTTCATAATAAGATTACTTAGGCTATGGTTTATGGGTGAACTATGGTAGTTAAATAACATATAAGGGTAACTTAATATAGAGGGAGATCGACTAGTTCGACCATTTAGCGTTACTTTAAGTGAGCCGATCATCTAGCTAAAACGTTGCAATTTAAGTGTAAACTTATAGAAACATTAAGTGGTGTTGTCTTATGGATTCCTAAGTATCAATTTTTATGCACGTTCTATATATACGTACATGTTATATTTTGATGAGTTGCATATTTTATATAGCTCAAGTATCAATCGCATATTATATTTATTAATAGGTCACGATTGATTGTCGGCGTTCGTTTCTATCTTGTTTGGATTTCCTGGATCACTTCTTCTATTCTCGGTGAGTTTATAGCCCCACCTTTTATTTTTAATGGTTTTTATAAACTGTTTTCGGGGTGAGAATACATGCTCGTTTTACTAAG